>JAFELO010000421.1:291023-340725 GCA_017140195.1 Eumaeus atala | reverse complement strand
CCCCCCCCCGTCTTATGAGCCTCAGTATGTCGATGAAAGAATTCGTTAGGCTGATAGTCCCCTTAGCTTTAGCAGGTAGTGCCATGCTACATTGCAGCCAAATTGGGTCGGCACGACTGGAGACGTACCTCTCGCTTGCATGATTCTTCCGTAAAATGATGGCATCGCTGTCGCATTTCATTGGGTTTGTGTAGCCGGTAATCCATTGGAGGGGAGGACAACACATCTGCATTATCATTGTCCGCATGTTTGTGGGTGTTGATAATCTTTAGAAGTCACCAACTTCTCGTCTGTCCTACTATAGTATAAAAAAGCATTATCCAGATTGTGACCACTATGGCGAGCTGGTTTCAGCTACCCAGTAAATATAGAGATCATAAAATATCGTATTTATTACTTATAACAGGATAACAGGGTGTTCCAAATGACACCTACAGTAGCCGGGGGTCGGGGTAGTAAAACGCGGAGCCAACACTTAAAAAACAGCACACATCCCTTAATTCATTTGTCGCCATAATATCAGAAATCAGCCTAATTTGTTGTATTCTACGTATTATCTTTGTAACATCTATACTTCCATTAGTCAGGCACGCCGTACTATGTTATTTTTGGTACGTACCTACTTAGCCAGTGCGCCGTGAACTAAAAAATGTTGAGAACGACTGCTTTATAGCATAACCTCGTCATAAATTAGAGTATACATTTTCTCTAGCGGGGGCGAGGATGGCATGCTGCTGGCTCTGTACGAGGCGGCGCACCTCAACCGTAACTTCATGACAACGCTGGCGCACTCGTCGTCCGCCGCCGCCTCCTCGGCGCCGCCGTCGCCGCCCGCCACGTTGCCGCCACACCAGGTGACTTATGTTGTGATGGTACAACGTACAATTGCGACGGACGGTAGGCCACCACGCCGCCGGCTCTGTACCTCAACTCCATAAAGACGCTCGCGCACTCGTCGACTACGCACAGCTACACTCGCGCATATAGATTGTTACAATTTACCTCTACAAAAGGAGTCAACAGTGGGGGGGGGGGGGTAAAGGGACTATTACAGGTTTAGTCAGTCTTTTAAATGCATTTATTTAATGATGGTCTCTCTAATACAATCCACTTAGCAGCAGACTGTTCTTCAATCCTTAATTCAATATTTGAAGATTATAGTGGCATCATATCTTCATATTAAATTCAACTCAAAAAGGAAAAGGAACACAACCAATAAGATCCCGTCCCATTTCCCTTGGCTTCATGAGCCAACTAAAAGCAGGCGACATGTATGCTCTGTTAGAATAAAATAGAATTTAACACCCAACTTTCACATGTGGCATATGCTATTCAAACTAACGCATTAATGATACGGTCTATGAAATTAATACCCATACAGATAATGTTAAGTACTACTATCAAAATGAACACACAAGAGAATTAAGACATTTTAACATTGATAAAGATTTTTCGAAACATAAGATATGAAACATGGAGTCGGCAAGAAATCATGAAATATAAATAAATGTTCGTGGCATACTTGTCACGGAATATCGAAAAGTATTCGGCCTAACCAAAAAAATAAACACATACTAAATCAGTTATATTTTTCTTTTTCAATATAATCACCTTTAAGTTCGATGCACTTTGCCATCTCCCATTTAAGGCATTTAGACCGTTGAAAAAAGTGATTCTTCCTTATAGTCAAAATATGCGTCTACTGCTGTTTCGACCTCATCGTTTGTCGAAGATTTTTGACTTCCCAAGTGCTTCTTTAGGTTAGGGAGCAGAAGGAAGTCTGGCGGTGCCACATCATGTGAATAAGGCGGATGCTGTAATAGTTCAAAGCCACAAGTATGGATTTTAGCCATTGATTGCACATACGTGTGAACACGGGCGTTATCTTGATGAAACAGGACTTTTCTTCTGAAGCATTCCTGGACGCTTCTCTCTTATTTCCTCTCGTAAACGACTTAGGAGGACACAGTAGTAATCAGAGTTTATAGTCTGAACCCCTTTCAAGGTAATCAATCATAATCACACCCTTCGAGTCCCAGAATACTGAAGCCTTATTTGCCGACAAAAAGGCCTTTTTTGTGTGTTGTTTTCTTTGTGTTTCGATTGTTGTTTTGTTTTTGGCGTACAATAACGAATCCATGTTTCGTCCATTTTAAGAAACCTATTCAAAAAATGATGATGAAATTAAATGATGAAAATGATCTGCATCAGCTTCAAATAACTCCAAACATTTACGTGAAATAGTCAATCGCGTCCTTTTTTGTTCAACTGAAAGCAGCCGCGGAACCCACCTTGCAAACACCTTGTGGAAACCCAATTCATTGACTATGATGTTTTCGAGGTCGTTCATAAGAGGTATAATCTCGGCTTTTTCTCTAATTTTTAATCTGCTGTCTCTCATAATTAAATTAAGTACTTCTTTAATATACTCGTTAGCAGAGGTCGTCGAAGGTATTGATATTATTGTAGAGACCACGTGTACGCGTTCGTCACACTGGCCCACTACTTTCGATTCAAGAATGATTAAAGTTTCTGCATAAATTATGTAAATATTTTTGTAAAATTTGCCATGTAAACTACTTGTTTTCTATTATATTTCTATATTCTTCTTATAAATTCGCTATATGTTACCTGCTTTGCCTATCACTTTTTATTAAGTTTGACTAAAGTCAATGTTATCTTTCTTCGTGTGACGTATACCCAACCGTTAACAATTCCGGCCTTCACCCAATATAGCCTTTAGGGTAAAGTGTACGTAGACGCGACAAGTCTATCATTGCTCTGAAAGATCATATAAAGCGCGGAAGATCAAAGAAAGTTTCTCCTTTCCGAAAGTTAAAATATATTTAAAAGAGAAAGTAGATACTAAACCCAAAAACATTGCAATTAAGTAAACTGAGTCTATGATTTTTTTAAATTTATTTTTTGACTAAAGATAATAATTCACAATAACTTCAATTGAAGTCGCGTACACTTACGCGAGGTATTGCTAAGCTCTACTACGAGCTCACACGATTTGGGGCGAACCACATGAATATATGATTCCTAGTACAGGTCTTTTTCCAAACCATTTGATTGCTGCTCATAATTGAGTGTACCGCGCAGCAAGTCAAAAGCATATCATAAATAAAGTGTCGTCCACGTAAAGTTGATTCAACCTCGTCATTATCAGCTACGTACACTGCTGGACATAGACCTCGCCCGAAGCACACAGGCCAGTCTCAAGACTCTTACATCCAGCGACTACCCGTTTTTTTTTACGTAAAAAACCTTTGCTACAAATTAAAAAAAACTCACACCTTAATCTAACAACCGTCTAAATTAATATAATTGCTGTAGTTATATGCCTAAATTGATTGCAGACTCCACCAAGTCTGGCGCAGATACAAGCACTGGATAACGAACAGCCAACCAACTTATTGGTTACATTCTTTCAATATTGGTGAGTTCATCTCATTTTCTCTTCAAGAGTATCCTGGTGGTGGTTTTAGGAAAAACATCTGCAGAGTGTTCGGATCTGATCAAGTTTGGAACATTCGTTTTAACCAAGATTGGGTGGATCTAGCTTTATGATCTGGTCCCGAGTCTTGCTGGAAGGACCATACTTAGTTATTGAACATAGTGTTCTTAAGGGGCTCAACTACCTTCTCAAGAATGGTATGTTGGTACATTTGTGCTGACGTTTTGATACATTTTTCAGAAAAATATGGCTCAGTCACTCCTTCATAGCTAACACCCCATCAAGCCATCACTGAAGTCGGATAATACCCACGTTGCACTCTGTAGAGTAATTGGGTAAAAATTGCATTTGGCTCCATACCTACTTATTGTAATGCAATCACAGCGGTTCTGTTCACTTTACCACCCCACACTATTTTATTATGGCAAAATATTGTAAAATGTATTGGCGCCAAAATGAGAAAACACAATGAACATTCGTATGAAAATGACAGATTCCAATTTGGAATGTAACATTTTTAATTTTAACTGTATTTATGGCCAGACTAAGTAGAGAAAGATCTATTTTTTTTTCCTTAGGGACCTACTACTGGTTGGTGGCGCTATTGCTCCCGCCTTTACAGCTCATCGGACTAGCGAAAGCTTTTGTCTTCTGGTTTAGGGAGACGGTAGGGGAACAGACCCCGCCCTCTCTTCCCGTAGATGGGAAGAAATGTTCCGCATTGTTTATGGGCGTACTCTATAGTGATTATTTTAGGAACCGAAAAGGTGGAGACATCCCCCCCCCCCCTTACCACACTAGTGGGACGACGCGGGCACGGTGCTGTTAATGATACGGTAACGTGGATAAGGATAATTGAGCTAGTTTGTTATCTGGCCGCTAGAGTCGTCGGAGGAGGCCGGTCGAAAAACAGAACGATTTAATTCATTATTAGAGCTCTCTAAGGATCGCGTTTGTATTTATTTTAAGATAATCTAAGCTCTCAACTTACGGATACGAACACGGAGTCATATTCATAAGCTGCGTGTGAGTTTGTCTTTCTGTAAGTCATATGTTATAACTGTGTTATTATAATATGAAAGGTTTCAGCGTCTCGACCGGTTCGAGGCGGCGTACATAGTGTTGGTGAAAGATTAATGATTTCATACACAATATATATGAAGATTTTCATGTGAATGTTGTTTCCAGTTCTATAGTAATGGCGGACACGCGCTCTGAGGCGGCGGTGCACAAATGTGCGTTGTGCTTCATCACGCTCACGTGCATTGTGGAGGAACAGTTCGCCAACTCCATCATGCACGACCAGAACCTAACCTTCAAGGTACGACCACTCATTGAGCTAGCATTACTAACCTACATAGAACTGGATAGCTGATACTGCAGGAGCCATAGATGTTAATTGAACAATCTGATATGTTAAATTTACTGCACCATCGACTTAAACATAACGCAGGAGCGCATGCATGTCCGCCGTACGTCTTGTTACTTTGAAAGATAACGTTCAATTTGTTTCGTCAGTATACTGAGGCAGTGTTTGCTTCCAGTCATACCCCATATTTTGGGAAATTCTTTCCACATGTATGAGTTGTATGTCGTAATCAGTGGCTTAGCGTAATATGTTTTGACATAGGTTTCAGTGTAGTAATTGTCACTTTTTCGAGGCTTTTTTAACGTCCGGAAGCGGGCTAAGACCCGATATGCAATGAAACTAATCGTATAGAAAATTAATAATATTTTCTTTTTTGTTGTTACAGGTGCAATTATATAGACTTCCGATGCGACATAGAAAAATTGTACCTGAAGAACCGCCTTCGCAGCCGCTGGCCTCCACGTTGATAGGTAGAGATATATAAATTCCTTCCAGCATAACATCAAGTAATTAAAAAAATTGTAAACACAATATATTGGAATGAAATAAATATCTTCTCACTCTGTCTCCAAAAACAAATCTAAACTTCACATGTATAGACTATAAAGATCAGTGATTATATAATGCTATAGTATAAACAAATATCGCAGACCTGCTGGTGGAGTTCATGATGTGCCACCTGCTGAAGCGATTCCCAGGCGAGTTGTACTCGCTGTGCAGCGGAGTGCTGCTGCGCCTGCTGGGCTACCAGAAGCGCTGCCGAGTGCGCCTAGCGCGCGACTGGCGCCCGCTGTGGGCGGCGCTCATCGCGCTGCTCAAGTTTCTCGTCGCCAACGAGGGTGCGCTGCTGCGTCGACACAACATCTTCGTCATGGCGCAGCAGGTGAGCGAGACGGGTGCTTAGGATGAGCGAGACAGGTATGCTTGACGCCCGGTGCCGGTGGCGGTCATCGCGCTACTAAAGTTCCTCGTTACTAACGAGGGCGCGCTGCTCCGTCGACACATGTTCACCATGTCGCAGTAGATAAACGATATGGATTGCTTCGGGTGAACAATGTGGGTGCGGCGTATGAGCGAAACAGTTCGCCTCAAGTTTCTCTTTAGTTATCGAAGGCGCGCTGTTGTGAGAACACTACGTCTTCGATAGGCATTAGCTGTGAACTATTAACTGTCACTTCTATCAACTTCGTCTAGCCAAGAGTATGCAACATAAAATTAATGTGGTAATGTACTGTGCAGGTTGTGAACATCTTCAACCTGTTCATCACGTTCGGCGACACATTCCTGCCCACGCCCGCCTCCTACGACCAGCTCTACTACGAGCTCATACGCATGCACCAGGTGTTCGACAACCTCTTCTTCATGGGTAATTATGTATATAAAACCATTGTATTAGAATAGATTCCGCCAACCACAAACAAACAACGCGGTTTTCTTCGATACTTTCACAAAGTTGATTTGAAATCTGTTAACGTATCATAGCAGACCAACAAAAGTCGGATCAAATTCATTTCCGCTAGATCATAGAAATACTTTTATTTAGTGCAGGTCATAGATGTAACAAATTCAAACAGATTTATTTGCTCGTACTTTTGATTGCCTCTGCTTGGGCGGTGTTGCCATTTAAATTATTACCTTTCTATCGTGTTTATCAATTGCTTATTTAATTATATCCGACATTTAAAATTCCGTAGCTCTGCGATACTCGACGGGCGACAGTGAGTACAAAGCCGACGCGTTACGGCTCGCCAACAGTTTGGTGAACGTGCGGGCTATTATACAGCACTTTTCGCCGAAAATCGACGCGTGGCTCGCCTTGAATAACTTATCCACGCCAACAGAGGACCAGGTGAGTTCTTAGGCAGCACGATGACTTACAGAGTAGTTATAGAAAAAAAAATGCCAGCAAATAAAGACAGCATGGAATAAATAAATAATTAGTTTTCCTGGCCGCACTTTGTCTGTGGACTCAAGCGATATTGAAAAAACATCAGACTGGATCTCAACGGATCTTTTGAAGTCCGAATTGCAATCGGCGATAGATTCTTTATTGACTTTAAAAAAAGATCGTGTAAAAACAGTGACAGCATACACTGCTTATTTACATACAATGGAAATGATTATAGCCTATGATTTCGGTAATCAGCAGCGGGATATTGATGAAGAAGAAAAATTTAATAGCAAAGTTGGTCTTACAATATATTCTTTTCTATAGATTCTGGAGGTGGTACGCAAGAACTACGACAGTCTCATCCTCAAATTGCAAGAGGGTCTAGAGGCGTACTCGCGCTACTCGGAGCGGCCGCACGCAGCGCTGCTGGCGCGACTTGTACGGGGCGCTGGCGCCAGCGCACGCGCCGCCAGTGACGCCGCGGCACTGCACCGCCACTCCGCCGCGCTGCTACACCACTACACCACGCTGGCGTAGAGTGACCACATGGTATAATACTAAACGTAACCTAAAGCGTACGTCACCATGCCCTATAAGAATACAAAACTATCTAATATAAGTCGTTAAACGACTATGTAAGGCAAAAAATGCACGGGTCTGAAACTCGCGCTACTCGCAGTGACCGTATGCCACTCGGCAGTCAGTGCCGCAGTACGTGTGATTCTGTCACAACGCCAGCGCTGCACGGACGTTTACTACTATACTGCACCACGCTAGAGTGGGACGAGTACTCACTTCACAGTATAAAACTATATTAACGTAAGTCACAAGTCCCTGGGCGAGCACCCTGACTGTAATAAAATAAACTGTCTTAAGTTATCAACCCGTCGCTCTTTGGCGAGGGGTTGATTGCCGACCAGACTAAAGTGCCCAACAAATAGTGAAATAGTCCTAAAGTAGGTCACTGGCCGCCCATACCCCCATTGACTACGGTACGTGACTACACACCGTCTTATTATCAGTCCCAATTCGACCACCATGGTGACCTAACCATAGAAAACGAATGTGTTTTGACACCACACGACCGAAGTAAAACTTCTTTATTTATACAAAACTGGCTATTACAGAAAGAAAGTCATATAAGGAACGTAAGTCTGTCTTTTCTATCTTTACATCTCTCAATGTCTGTTGAACTCTCAAGTTCAAGCTGCATAAAGAAGTAATACTTAAAAAAAACGTCCGGAAGCAGGCAGTCACATATAATATACATGCTCAACAACTTACTATAATCCTAATTGGCATAATAGCGGTTTTAGAATAAATTATTTAAACTTTAAAAAAGAAATCAAACTTAAAATATATAAATCTGGTGTATCGCTCTTTGTGGTCGTAACTCCTCTGAAACGGCCCAACATACTTGGATTAAAAAATGTGTTTATTAGGTAGGTGTGCAAGTGAGAAAAATATATTCCATCTCTTTCATCTTGATATTTCCATTTTTTTCATTGGTCACACAATCGTTTAAAAGTTAATGTTAACTATTATAGAACTAGGTCTTCAGGATATAATCAGGTCATATTTAATCTATAGCACTAGGTCTTCAGGATAGAATCAGGTTATATTTAATGTACTTATGTTTAATGTGTTTGGTATTGCATAGTATCAGTAGCACTTTGTAAATACATACAAAATTATCACTATAATTTTACTCTTGTTACATTAACTAAAGCATATCATACCCTATATAAGAATATATTTGTTTACTCATTAGGGCCGGTCTCAAAGGTCCTTAAAGAATTCCAGACAGCTATAATAAACTACAAATTTCGGTTTCACAGGTTCCAGTTATAAGTAATAAGTTTGTAATATTTATGTGATAGTTCAGATTTAAGTATGCAATATCAACTTAACACTTTAACAGTAACCTGTAAAACTGGTCCTTAGTGTTATGTTGCACCTAGAAGCTAGGGAGTATGTAGGTGGTGTATAAGAACTTGCCTAAAAATTCAAGATCACTATTGTATTTGCACTTTTAATTTTATAACACTACTATTATTTTTAAATATTTATAGGAATACCAGTATATGTATACTAGTCAGTAAAACAATGTTCCAAATTAATATAAAGTTTTATAATAAGATTTAAGTGTAACATGCAAGTGAGTACATGTACACCAAACATCAAAATTACTAATTTAAATATCAGAAAGAGTATATTAGTATTTATTGTAATGACAAATATTATGATTTTTTTTGTAAGTTACCCTAGTAATAGTATATTGTTGTGTAACGCTTACAGCCTGACTTGGGCCAAAAATAATACCATAGAGACGTTATATTTTTATTACAATAAATCAAGACTGAATGTTACAATGTGTTTCATTTATAAGTACAGGAATGTATTTTAATGCACGATAATGGTGTAAACTTACAAATAATAAGAGTAAATTTATATAATATATTATTGACTTAATGTGACTAGATGATGTTTTTAAAATCTTTTGTCTTTGGTATCAATTCTTTAATTTTTATTTGTTTATAATTTTTTTAGAGATAAATCAAGTTAAATAAAATAAAGTCCCTTGTGCGCCATCACCCGAAACATCTTCGTATACTTCCAGTGTCTAGTACATGTAACCCGAGTCCTTGCGGTACTACCGTTGGACTAGACTAACATGGTTTGTAAAAGTCCACAGATTATAATTTTAAATTCCAATTATCTTCAGTAGAACAGATAATAAATGATGTTTATCAGGTAATTGACATCTTCAAGAAAGTTCATGTCTCATGTTCGGATTTTAACTCTGCAAGTGCTTCTTGCACTAATTCCTCCAGTTCAAGCGGCAAAACAGTTTTTGAAGATAAATAACTTTTTTCATAGCCATTCTCTGTTGTAAACTTCTTGTCGTCACTACACTCACTTTTTGCCATTCCACTTGTAGCATCAATGTGCACATTACTGTCTTGGTTATTATCTGGCAATTCTTTCCCATTTTTCTCCCCTTGCTCATCTGACTTTGTGGAGCTTGTTTCATTTAAAATGTCCTCTATGAGCATATGTGATGGAAATATTGGTATACATCTCTGACCATTGCTCCAACTTTCTAGTGTTTTTTCAAGTTCTGTGATTCTGTTTGCCAAAATCCTTAAAAATGTCATCATTAATACATGACATACAAAGCTCCTTTTTTATCTGAGCAAACTAGCAGTCGCGAGGCCATCGTGATTACCAAAACCCATAGACTTCCGCATAAACAATGGAGACGTCACTGTCTACATAGGGCCACCGAAAACTCACAATCACTACGACGGTATCATGTGGACGAGAGATACCTCCCTGGTCCCACCGGCATAATTCGGCTGCACGTAACTAGATTACCTATTACAAAACTTTTAGAATACTGATGGGACTGCTTCATTACTACAGTCAGACAGGACAATGGTAATTTCCACTTTAATTACTTACACTACTTGAATATAATACCTAAACAAGACATATTTTAGTTACAAGCACACTTACAGAGAATACTTACTGATTTGTTTTTCTTTGATGTTGTAGAGCTATGGATTTGTCATTCAATGCTTCAAATAGCCCAAGACACAATGATTTTATTTCTGCTACTGAACTCCTTTTAAGATCCGTTTTCGAATTGGTTTCTAAAAACTCTTTTACTAAAAGACGAACGATAAAATTTGAATGAACGAGAGTTGTAAGAGGTAGGGTCATGCATTGCTGCCGGATTGGGCCAACATGCCATAAGAGCATGCTGACGCCGCAAAATTATATACGCAGTGTGTTGCGGTGCGGTTTGCGAGTGCGTTTTCCAGTGACCCATTAGACCCGGATGCATAATAATTATGTACTCATATATGGATGTCTATGGGAATCGGTTGACACTACAAATCTCGACTTCTTTGTTTGCCTCTTTAAATTAAAAAAAAAAGCCATATATGTATTATCCACGCAAACTAGTCACCTTGCAAATTTTAAGCAATTTTCTACTGTGGATCAATAATGCTGATAATGTACATTATATGATTGAATTTACTATAAGTACCTTGTTTTATAAACAGTTACAATTAAATTAATATACCTTGTTTTTGTGTCATAACATCTGCCAGCCCTCTGTTTAAGTTCATTGGGTTGCTTTTTCCTCTTGTGTCTAATAGTGTCTAAAAGAAAAAGTGTTGTGAATATTGACAGATAAAATCTCCATATGACGTCTATGATGCGTAAAAGTGTAAAACATTTAATGCTCAGTGTAATACTTTGCCATGCCTACGTCTCATGCACATTGCACTTGACCACTGATACCCATAAACGTGCATTCATACATACAAAGTTTAATTATACTAATCTTGATAATATAACTTACTTTATATTTTGTTAGGTTCCTTTTAATAATATCCTTCTCTACCTGTAGTTGTGTTAGTCGTTCATTAAGATATTTATTCTCTGCAACTAATGAATCTATATCAACCACAGGTTTAGGTGCATCAAAGGTGATGGTGTTAGACTCCATATTAGCTTCTTCCCCATCATCATTTCTTTTCACTCTACTTGAGAGTATGTAATTTATTTGATGATTCAAACGCTGCACTTTATTTTTGTAGTAATCACGATCAGATACCAATTCCTCTTTTTCATCCAAAGTTGCTCTGTAATCCAACTGAATTTGTTGATACTGCAAAATTTTGTAATTATTTGATTAAAACAGTATGGAAAAAGAAATGTTTCAATTCTTCCAATCAAATTATATCCACATTCCAGGAGAAAGAGATCAAGATTCTATTCTTGATGAGTCATGAACGGAATCTCTACTTTGCGGGTCAAAGTTGAAATACCACTGTCCTAAAGGGTCAAATAGGGTTGTCATAATGTATTGTGAATTGAATTACCTTCTTTTGAATTCCTTCTAGATCTTGAACTAGTTTTTCATACTCTTTGCTATTATATGAAGGTTCAGTGCTATCAATTTTTACTGTGTTACATCCATCCAAGAGATTGTTATTATGTAATTGTTTTCTTAAAGCTTTTATATCTCCATAAGCTTCATCTAGCTTGCTCCTTAATGATTCTGCCTTGAAGACAATAAAGTACAACACAAACTACATTATAAAAACTGAAGAATTGTATCTTGACAAGGGGATACTCGCAATGTAGCCTTTTCTCAATATTACTGAAGAGGATAAAAACCTATGCAGGTTGATGAAGGTTTTTTTTATGCGGCTTTCACTAGATTAGTCCACACTATTCAACTTGTTATGGCACAGTTATAGACACAGTAATGTAAAAAGGAGAATCATTAATCCTTTTTACACTACTACAATGTGCATAATGATAATCTTTTCAGGGAAAACAAATGATAATTATTACATTGTTTTAATATTTCATTTTATGAATAATGCCATCAGGAAATCTGATAGATACAGTGTAAAGATAACGATAAAAATAAAGTTGCTTTACTTGTAAATATGAGTTAATGTAATGAGTACTTAATATAGTGTAAAATTAAAATCACTTATAATTTTTCAACATAGATATTAAATAAACCTAATATTTATAGTTTATATAATAAGCATACAAATAAATCAATAAGCATACAAATAAATCAATCATCAAAGATTTAAATAAAGTCTGGCAGGCTTGACAGGACTCCACCTAAACATGCCAAAGTTTTCCAATCCACAAAGCCCGTATCACAGAAGTGTTTATATTATTATTGTATGCCCGATAGACAACAGACAATGTAAATAATACCTTGTTGATATGATTATTTATATAGTTTTTACCACATTTCACTTCCATGTCAGACATTTTTCAAACAGCATGACATAAATATGCAATATACATAAATCCAATATACCTCTAATTTTAGTACATTATTTTGATCTTTTGTTTTAGCCAATATCTCGCTTCCACTTATAGTGTTTGTTGGTGTAAATCTACATAAATTGTTTGGTTTATCATAAACAACTTTTTTGCTATTAATCTGTTCCACTAAGAGTCTATATCTATCACGCTCCATGCTACATTTGTCCAGTTCTTTGCTTATTATTGATAAAGCATCAATTTTACTCTGTAGTTTGCTTTTAAGAACGGAGTTCTGTAATGAAATTCGAAACATACTATTACTCGTAAAAAAAGAAAAATAAATTACACTTAATATTAACATATGCTTACCTCAAGGACATAATCATCAAGCTGGTGGTCTTGGAATTGTACTTTATTAGATTTAGTAAACATTTTAGGGACCTGATCCTACTCCAAACAAATGATTAAATGGTAACTAAATTTCTCAAAAGGGAGGATATTTTTGTAAATACTGCATCGTAGGAAGTGTTTCTAGGGTTTTATACTTCTAATAAATATCGTAATATAAATATCATAATATATTTTAATGATTTTCGGGGACTCGTTTAGGTTGATTTTATTCAGTTTTGCAAACAAATCTACAAATGATACAATTCTTTAAATGTTACCTGACATTTGACAAGTGTTGCTGTCACTTGATTTGTGAGTTGTAAGATTCGTCCTTAGGGACAGGCTAAAATCATATGACCATACCGCCTCGTCTATAGTAGTCTATTTTTCTTTAGTTGTTTTATAAAGTATACGTCCTTAGGTCGCCTTATTTTCACCCTCTCTTCTCACAAACACTTGGTGCCTGCAGTCTGAGAAATTTGTTTTAGACATTAGTCCCTTCTCATGTCAGAAAACATGGTGAACAAAACACGTATACTTTATAAAACAACAGTGAAAAATAAACTACTAAAGACGAGGCAGCGTGGTCATTCGATCTTAGCTTGTCCGTACGGACGAATCTTACATCAAACATTGGTCCCTTGTCAAGAAAATGTCATATAAGTTAACGTCAAGTCGTGTTACGGTGTATGCACTTTGTTGCGACGGGAGTCTTTGTATTTAGTTGCAGATGTTTACTAAATTATTTTCAAGTGTTATGTTAAAAGATCTTTCTATTGCCATGTTATGTCACCAGAATAAAAGAATTAGTTTTTGTATAACTATACGCTAGTTGACAATGGCTGCGTCCGCTGCCGAAATCGAAGAATTCTTAAGCGGTCCTTTAGTTTCGTGGGTGAGTGATCAGCGATCTATACAAGAGCGAAGCGTGAGATAAATTTAACCAGACGTTCCGTGTGATTGAACTTGAGATATCATTTAGTACAAAATGCGTGAACATTTTTTATTTTGTATTGTACATAGAACAATGTGGTTTGTAATTTAGAATGTATTCCACTCTTTGATTATGTATTACCCCTTATGTTGGAGTAGGTTTCATAATTTAAAGCTTTCTGTGTTATTTTTTTATTTGTTATTGGAGAAAAATGGATCGAATGAAAAAAATTCTATTAAAATGTGTCTGGATTTATTACATGCGAAATTGTTACGATTTAAACATATTTTCAGCTGAAATCATGTCTACCAGATGCAGACAGTATCAAAGAATACTCGTCACTTTTCAATGGAGATATTTTGCATCATGTTTACCTCCAGATTGACCCACAACCTTCCTATCATACTACTAAATTATCTGGCCTTGAAGATCAAGCTTTAATTCTTGGAAGAATAAAAAATTTTGATGCTATTGTGAAAAATGTGAAAAGTCTTTTCGAGGATGAATTAGGCATGACATTACTGGTTGTTCCGGAATGTATATGCTTAGGAAAATCACCAGAATCACGAGATGGTTTGGAAAATATGAAACTATTATCTTTGTTACTACTAGGAGCAGCTGTACAATGTCCAAATAAAGAGCTTTTTATCACTAGAATCAAAGAACTTGATGTAGATTTGCAGCACAATATTGTAGAATGCATTAAACAGGTATGTCACAGTTATATCTTAAATAATAGTTTAAAAAAGGGCCTTCTTCCCGACAAAGTCAGTTTGAAAGGAAATACTCTACAGTTATCCATTTCAATACATAGGGGCCTTATCTAACTACACATGTCACCCCTATGGAAATGTGGTCCTTAACCCACATTACACAGAACTTTACTACAAGCCTTGCTAAAAATATTCAGAAAGTACAAAAAATAGGAGTCCAACTACTGAGTACTTTAGTTAAAACCTTATTGTTTTGTTTCAAATACACTTTCTACAATCATGGTCATTAAAACATTGCTCACAAATTAAAACAATGTATTTTCCTTTCCATAATAGTTCAATATCATAATGATTTTTTTTTTATTATTAAAATGAGCCCATACTGTTTTACACTACTGATGTTGAATTATATGAAATTTTCATATATATAAAGTGAGTTCACATGTTAATACAGGCTGTAATGAAATAATGTGTACAAAGTAGTCACACAAGAAAATAATGTGAACAAAAGCAAAAATATTCAACCCAATCTTTTTTTTAAAAGTTCTTATGTAATATTGGACTATACAATTTTTGTGGTTTTCTCATGATATCTTTGACATTGTTATATATCATTATGATCATCATTAGGACTTTTACTTTGTAATACTGTATAAAACTATTTTTAATCTTTTATAGCTGATTTTTGTTTCAAATTTTTTATGGAGTATCCAGACATGTATAAATTAATTAGCATTATTATGTTATCTGTATAAAATATGTTTCTTAGTTGATTCGTGTTTATGCTATTATTTGCTGATTTGAATGAATCTTTTCTTTTTATCAACTATTTTAGAAATATAATTTATAGATATTATAAAACAAGTCACAAAAAGATGTCTGTCTGTATGCAATTGATTTTCTGAAAATCTACAGGATGGCTATTCATACTCTATCCACCCATGAATAGAGTGTCTCTGGAGAAGGGGTTTAGCATTTAATTTGGAAAGGCAACAATCCCACCCCTGTTATTCATGGGAGAAGCCAGGACAGATCACTAATAAAAATTATGAATTGGATGGATGATATAGAGATGTCAACATGAGATATAATTTTCCAGGTTACAGATATGCAAACAGTAGTATTAACAGCAGATGCAATTGACCTGTTTCAATCACCAACATTATTTAATCACATGAGAAGGCTTGCTAAGGAACGAGATCATTATTTACAAAACTGGGCATCTCTTGTACTTAATGAGGGATTATGTGAAAATGAAAATGACAATAAGAACAGTAATAACAGGTCTTCACAAAGTGTCAATCAGAATAATGGCGAAAGTCAACATTTAGCTGTGGAATTGGCTGATTGGAAAGCCCGTTTAAGAAAACAAAGACAAGAATTGTGAGTATAGCACTACATAAGATCATAAATTATTACAAAGATTTAGAAAAGGTAGATCTACTGGTGCACTACAGCAAATCGTGAGGTACCTCGTGTTTACCTGATACCACCATAAAGTGATGGCTGTTCTCATATATTAATAGGAGGTAGTGCCATGCTGGATTGTAGTAGATTTGGTCCGGTAACATCTTCTCTGTCGCATATCTTGCGGTTTGTGAGTAGCGGGTGGCCTGTCGGAGTGCAACACATCAGTATAGTAATTATGCGGATATTCAAAGATTAGATATTTATAGGAGCATAGGTATGATATAAAAAGTAATAGTGTCAGTGTAAAAATGAGAAAAGGTATGATCTGTTGTTGAATGGCAGGTGAAAACCACAAAGCAAATATATAATGCGAATGTGGAAGGATGTAGGTAACGAGGAAGACCATGACTGACATACCATGATCAGATAGATGGAGTACTGTCTGAAAGTGATGTCAAGAGTGTAGACTCTCGCTGAAGAACAACCAGTGTGTCTGTATGATGAGAGTAATGAATGTGGAGGAGGCAAGGCAGGTATGTAAGGATCGTGATGTATGGCAGTCCTTTCCCTCTGCCTACCCCAGTTTCGAGCTTGCGTGAAGATATGTATGTGTGTGTGTAGAAGGGGCAAACGAGTAAATGGGTAACAAACTCCGCCCATAGACACCGCAGAACTAGAATTTTTGCAAGCGCATTGCCGGTCTTACGGATAGACTTAGGTTCTTTTCTTGAGGAATCCCAGGTTGTATCGGTTCGGAAATACAGAATTCTGCCGCGATGTCCGAAAGTGAAATTCCGCTGCTGGTATTAATCCGAATAACTCCTCGGGACACTCCCCGTTGTAGATACGGTAGAAAATGCAGAGCGAGCCAACATCTCTTCGTAAAACCAAATGATCAAGCTGTTCGGAAATAACCTGGTCGTCGACGATTCGAATCGCTCTACGTTGAATGCGGTGAAATGGTAGCAAGCTGATATTGAGGGGCTAATTTAGCCTTCCCTTCCAATTGACCGCGAACCTGAACGTTACTCGATATGTTGATACCAAATATTCCTTTGTTAGCTGAGGCCAACACCCCATGGTGTTTTAAAGCGAGGAGATATGACAAAGCGGATTATTTTAGTGGTTAACCAAGTTGGACTAAATTGAGTCGGCTCTATTCAGAGACTTTCGCTAATAAAGACTTCACTTCAGATGCGAATTTATTCCGATGCTCAATGACATTGTCCCGGGAAATGTTAGCGCGGCTAGCTTATAGAGCACCAGTATGGACAGGTTTGACATCCGAACAGAACGGGACGACAACTACCTTGATGCTACGACTTGTCAAAAAACTAGTGATCCAGAGGCACAATTTCTCGGGCAATCCGTAATATGGAAGCTTTGAAAGGAGCGCTTTATGCCAGACCCGATCAAAGGCCTTCGCTATATCTAAACTAACCGTCAAAGCGTCCCTCTTGGTTTCTACTGCCTCCGCCCACCGATGCATTGAGTAATTTAAAGGGTCGCCAGCCGAACGAAATTTTGGAAAGCAATGGGGTTATCGCAATAGGACGGTAGTTGGATGGATCAGAACGGTAACATTCTTTGGGGATTTAATGCACCAACACCGCCTTCCCAGAGCTTGGAACGACACCAACAGCGTAGGAGTATCGGAAAAGATGCGTCAACACCTGTGTCAAATCCGAAGCACATGTTCGTAGCACAAGCGATGCGATGTCTTCGGGTCCACTCGACTTGTATATGTCCAAGGAAAGTAGTACTTTACTTACATAGCTCTGCTGGAACTTACTATCCGGCATGGACTGGTTACACCGTAAGAGTTAGGGTGGTGAAGTTCCTTGAAGGAGTTGGATGCAAAAAAGAGAGCACAAAAGATCGGCTCTTTCTTTTGCGACATCGGTCAAAGATTTATCACTCCGGTGCAGGGATGGTAGAGGCGGTTGAGCGACATTCCCTAGGAAAGGTTTGGCGTGAGATCAGAAGTACCCGAAGGAAGGCGCACTAATCTCTGTGGATGAATCTGCCGATGTAATCCGACGTTGCCCCAGCAATTACTCTTTTGACGATGCACCCCGATTACAAAACGTGTCCGGGACCTGCTTTTAATTGGCACCGAACTTCGGATCATATAATGTTTTGACGTGTCTGCTAAAGCTGTCCAGTTTTGACGGCAGCAGAAGGTCCAACTTGAAAGGTGTATGGTCTTCCACATCCGGGATTCGCGTGGGCGATGATACCATCAGTTGTGTCAATCCACACGCTAAAGCAAAGGCGTAAACAGACCTTCCCGCATGATCGGTAGCACTTGAGCGTAACCAATCGGCGTGATGGATGTTAAAATCGCCAAGAACCCACTGGTTCTTTTTAACGGAGTCCATAGGAGGACTGGCAAAACCTACTTTAGCAGTGAATCCGTAGCCTTTACGATCTGCTCGAGGTTCAGTTTCGGCATTACCATGAAGGGGTGGTTGTCGCGCCCAGCAGAATATCTCCGTACGGGTCATCACGGGAGCCAGTCGCTACGTCCGTAACGACGTGATCGCGTGTGACTTGCGGATAGAGCCGCTGGAGGAGTTTGTGTTTCGATTGTCGCGCGCTATGTTTAATAGGGCAGACAATGGACCGCATGCTCATCTATGCAACCCGGCCCCGCTGCACGCTCCACCATCTGACGGGAGACCGTTTCCGCGTGAACTCACCTCCCGTGATCCACCAAGCGGACTAGGGTCTGCGTGTCCGGGAATCAGGACGAGGATAACACATCCACATGCATAACACACACATATCACCACTCACCGACAATCATAACACACACTACGCATAGACCCTAAACAGGCCAGGTTTCGTGCGGCCTTTGTCCGTGAAATGACTGCATTTGATGGTTTCCCTATGCCAAAAAATAGTAGTAATAGTTAAAGCATCTACATAACTGTTGCATATTTATCAAGATATTTATATAGTCTGTATTGTGATCACAGCTATGACAGCTGATGCCCGTGTTAGGCACATACGATATCCTTGGGTGTGTCCAGCGATGTGTTATAGCTTGCCATCGTACACGTAATACAGGGGGTATTATATTATATACACCTAGAGTTCATCTCTTAGGATGGTCACACAGCCCTCCATATGTCATCCTGACGTAACCCATCTACACCTACAAGTGTACAACAATAACATCTAAGTTGTGTTTATATTTAAGGCCGTTGGTTGTCACCAAAAGACTTCTTGTTTGACCATTTATACAATGAAAAAGTTATCTTAACTATCTTACTCATGCTGTAGTTACATAATTAGCCTAACTTAATTCTGGTGGTTTACCCTCCCATATTGAGTACTGTAAATCACGATCTCCAGGCTCTGTTGACGCTCAGAAATAGGAGTCCATCCCGGGCCTGCTATTGCCTGGCGTGAAGTAGTCAGGAAGAGAAGAACTTCATAATCATCATTAGACATTTATTAAGTTTTAATATGCCTTCATGAGTAATTATTTAAAATTCTATTCTATATATTTCCGATGTTTCTTATCTTAGAGAAGAAAAATCAGAACAACTAGCTGAATGTCGTGAAGATTTAGAGCATACAAAATCAGTGTTGACAAAGCTGCGGGCCGATAGTCAAGAATGGTTCAGTGAAGCAAGAAAATCATCTGGTTATCGAGATGAGGTAGACGCTCTTAGAGAGAAAGCGGATCGCTGTGATAGGTATGGCAGATTAATATGATAGATATGTAAATTCCACATAGAACTCATAAAAATTACTTGTTAATAGCATCTTCACAATCTTTCTTGCTTAATTGTTGCAGGATTTAAGTTCATTTATAACTGCTATTAAATTAACCACATCAGCATTTGTTGTCTCTAAAAACGAAACGCCACAATTTTTCTGAGCTAGCTGACGAGCGGTAAATGTTTTTAGACTGATATGACGAGATCATAATGGTACTGCACGGTCACATTATCTGTAGACCCCGTTGGAATTTAAAGCCCATCTCCGTTCGCCCTTTACATTCCCGCGCTTGTCCCACTGGACGTACTCGTCGACGCACTGTACCTGAGCGCCAACTTGACGTCATCAACGTCAGGTTGCAGATATTGTAATCGAGAGAGAGACGTATGCTAAAACGTTATTTCCATTGGCAAACATTTGCCATTGCGTCATATTAATAGATATTTCGTTCTGCGTATTGCAAAAAAAATAAACCTAAATTCGCCCCATTTCTCTCTTTTTCTTCTCCTTTTTCTATTCTAAAAATTTAGACAATAAACATACCTGCAGATTAGAGCAAGAAATACAACGCTATCGTGATCGCTTAACCGACGCTGAATACTACAAAACGCGAGTAACAGAATTGCGCGAGGACAATAAGGCACTAATGGAAACCAGGGATGCTTTGGAAGAACAGTTGCAAAGAGTTCGAAAGAGAGCTGAACAGTGTCTGACTTTAGAGGCTGCTATGATCAAATTAAAAAGAGAGGCTAATGACATTGCTTTAGTAAGTTTATTGTTTATCAAAATAATTAGTAAAATATTTTTAATGTACAGAAACAAAATATTCTATTACAATAAAAATATATAAATTTACTAGGTTTAAAATATTTATTGCAATATCTTTATTCTAACAGGAGCGAGATGCAGATCAGCAGAAAATTCAAGAATTGATTGAGGAGAATAATCATCTACAGTATATAACCAGATCAGTTTTAAGTGAAAGTAATAACAGTAACTTGGACACGGACAACGAAGCAGAAAGCACGTTAGAATCTGGTGAAAATAGTCTATCGGAACAGCTTACAAGCAATGCACAAGCCAGAGCTTTAAAATTGGAATTAGAAAATAAACGACTTCTTTCAACGATAGACAGTCTAAGAGAACAATCTATATTGGAAAGTAGTGACAAAGTTTTGGAATTAGAAAAGGAGAAGAAGAAACTTTCACTTAAATGTGACCAGCTACAAGAAAACTGTAACAGGCTTAAACAACAGAATTCTGAATTGGAAGAAGTTTTTAAAAATGCTTTAGAAGAAAACAGAAAGTTGCACGATTCCTTAGATAGTCAGAAGGTTCTTTTAGATCGACAATCAATCGACAGAGATTCCGAGAAAAACAAACTACAAGAGTTTGAAAGACATTTGCAGTCATTGACCAAAGATAAACAAAGGATTCAGATGTTATGTGATTCCATACAACGACGAGCAGATGATCTCGAGAAATCTTTAGATACTAAGACGAAGGAGTTAAATGCACTCAAGCCAGAAGCTGATAAAGTGACTCGACTTATTATCGAAACTGAGGAACTCAAAACAAAATTAACATATAGCGAAAAAGAGGCACATAATTTACAAAGAGAGGTTTATAAACTTAAAGAAGCTGTAGAAGAAAAAGCCGTACTCTTAGATACAATTACAACCGACATCGAACTTAAAAGTAAGGAAATAGAAAGATTAACCCGTCAAATAGACGTCAATGCAACATTAAGTTCTAGACTTCAAGACTTGGAACAAAAAACTCAAGAACTAAAGACACATAGAAAGATCGATACAGAAACAATACAAACGCTTCAAAAAGATTTGATATCCGAGAAAGTAAATTTTGATAAATTACGAAATTGTATGGAGAAAATAGGTCTTAACACATCCGATTTATTATGTAAAGAACTAAATGTTGATGAATTAATAGAAAGAATAATGACAAATTCTGAACACGAAGCGCTTATTTTAGAAATTGCATCAAAGGCAAATATATTTAAATCTGTTCCATGTAATTGCGAACATACTAGTAAATCTGATGCAGATACGAATGAAATAAATCCTCAAGTAGAACAGCTTACAGCTGACTTAGCAGCTCTTCAAGCATCACTAGAAAATTCACAAGCAGATAACGCAAAATTGCAAGTAAATGTTGCAACATTAAATTCTCAAAATGGATCGTTAATATCTCAACAAATGACGCTGCAATTAGCAAACAGTCAGTTGGCTGCCGAAAAGGAAGAAGTTCTAAAACAACTCGAAGTTCTGAAAGACAAACAAGACAATCTATTACGGGATCAAGTTGCTCTGCAAACTCTACATGAGCAATTAAACACAGAATATGAAATGTTACTCAGTGAGAAAGAACCAGTTAAACTAGCATTGCGAGATTTGAAAATAGAAAATAGAGAACTAAAAGAAGAGCTAACTATTTACAAGAAAAAGGCAGCAGATTTTGAATTAGAGCGAGAAAATTTGAAAATAGAATCTAGAAATTTAACGAATCTTAGAGCCGAACATTCTAAATTAAAAGAAGATTTTAGAAATTTATTTACTGCTAGTGATCGGCTTAAGAATGAGTATAGGAACATGCAAGAAGAGTATAGAAATCTTAGAACTGAAGTCTCACAGTTGAAAATTAAGAATACGGAAATATCTGGAGACATGAATACAAAATCAGAAGTAATCACAAGCATGGAATTAGAAATAAGTAAAACTAATCAACACTGCGAAATGTTGATACAGATGAATAAAAGCTTAGATGCCGATAGAAGATCTTTGATGGATCACGTGTCCCAGCTCCTAACTCAATATCACGAATTACTAGCACATTCGTTAAAAGACAAACAACATTATCACGAAGAAGAGAAAATGTTTGCCGATAGAGTAAATGCCTTGTGCCGTCAAAAAGAAAAGCTAGAAGAAAAAATTATGGAGCATTATAAAAAACTAGACAACTGCACTACAAAACGCAGAGGATTTGGTGCTTCATTTGTAAAAAGGGTCAGAAAAGCTGGTACGGATCTAATCAATAAAGTCCCGAGTAGGACTCACAAGAGGATTGAAGACGCGAACCGAACCAAATCTCAACTAACGCTAGCTGGTTCGGAATCAGGTGAATCGGACCCTGGCTCTCATGACATAGACAAACTCTCTAAAAACTCAGACCACGAACAGGGCTCCTCGAATCCTAGCGTGGAATCACAACATAATAGCTTAGATTCTACTTGCAACAGGAAATTTGACGATCCAGTGCTCAGGAAGTGTGATAACATGGATATGTCTACATCACTTATAGAACCAAGGGCTACTGCGGAGGGAAATTTTGTTCGAAGATTGTCGGCTGCCTCGATACATAGCGGCGGCGGGGACGACGCTTTGATAAGAGCGTCCCTCAGGCGACGACCCCACAAGGCCGTGCCGCCGTCTCATAGGAACAGCTTCCAGGGATTAGACGAAGCAAACAGACCTGCAGGTATGTTAACACATCATTATGGTGTCGGTTATGACCATGGCGATATTTTTCATTCTGTTTACGTCAACCGACACCTGGACTTCTAACATATCGTAGCGAATGTGAAGAAAAATACTTTGAATATGAAATTTACCTTTGCACGTAGGGATAAATCATTACCACATTCAATTTGTGCGAAATAAATAATTATAAAACATCTTTGTATAAATAAAGGTATTCAATCGGTCTATCATAAACTTTGGTTCCGTGTAAAATTTAGTAATATACATTGTGTATTTAACACGAATCATTTTTTGTACTCCCACTAATGTTATAGAAGCGAAAGTTTTAAGTATGGATGGATACTTTTTACTTGTTTACGTAAAAACTACAAAATGTATTTTAATGAAACTTTACAAGAATATTGCTTATACATTAGAATAACACATAGTCTAAAGTAATAATAACTTTTCATCTGTTTTTATCCCTAGCACACGCGGGCGAAGTCGCTTGTAACAGCTATTCTATAATACAGCCACTTACATACTTTTCGCTTACAGCATCATCAACTCCCTCTCCAGTATTCGGATCGGCAGGGACGCGAAGAACTGTTTATTTGGCGGACGAAAACGCGGACGTCAACCTGAACAGTAAACCTCAGAGCACGCCAATCAAAGAAAACCCCACGTACTTGGTGTACAATAGAATATCCACGGTCATCGGGGACGGCGCGCATCAGAGCGTTGACCGCACGAGTGAGCCCAGCCCCATGTCTGACCCAGCGAGGGCCGTGGAAGACCACGCCCAGACCCGCGACGAGACTAGACGTGCACCAAGTAGGAGCGACAAGCCAGACAACTCGAAGGAGACTGCCATCTGGTATGAGTATGGTTGTGTTTAAGTTTGAAGACCGCGTAAACAGGAATGTCACATGATATACCCCCGTAGTGACAGCTCTGTCGCGATTTGTTCCCTCCCAGTGCTCATTGGGGAAAAGAGGATAGGAGAGCAACACATTTGCCTAACAATTATACGGATGTTTATTGGCGTCTATAGCGACTAAAACGTTTCGAAATCATGTGTCTCCTTATACTGTATAAGAAGGAATTTCTAATGTTAACCTATTATTATTGTCTCTCGCGTTTCCGAGTCATTATATCGCGCGTGAAACGTGTGAAACACGTGAGACACAGAAAAGAGAGGGACAGCAGATAGGTTTAACGTACGGAGTTCTTTATACTCCGCGACTGCACTTCAAAACAACTCGTATTTTGGTTGTATATCGCGATAATTTTTAGTTTTTAGAATTAACGCCACTCATTTAATAAGATTAATATTCTCTATTTACGATAGATACAGCAGACTGAGATGCCTTGTATTTCGAATATTATTCGAATTTGGAAAAGTGTGATTGTATTTGATAAAGTTAGGCAAACATGCCTTATGATATGAATATTATTATAATTTTAACAGTATTAATTTGGCATTTATGTAAAGCATTTCCGTTGGAACTCTCTATTTTATCATATATTTTCTCTATATATTTTTGTGGCTTCCTGTTTTAATGGCTTTTTTAATAGCAGATTGATTGTTTTAGTATATTTTGTTATCAAAGATGATGCCAAAATATATTTGCAAGTTCTAAACTGTAGATTATTGTCGTATGCGTATAATTGAAATATAAGTAGTGATATAATAGTCACCACTAATTGTCCTTCTCAGCAAATATTTTATTGTGATAACTGATACATCTTTATGATGCGCGCGTAAGTAACACTGCCTTGCGAGTCACAAGTGTATGACCTAGGTAGCCTTCTTAAGTAAATCGTATCTCTTCCTCGCTATTTGAATATGTAATACAGCACAGAATATATAAATATGAAATTCCTATTAAATTTGGTGAATTATGCTCATTCGTGACAATGTTGCCATAGGCGTGTTGTAAATCGATATAATGCAATAATTCTAAAAAACAATGGTGCTTTGTAGATTTTTAATCTATGTCTTTAGCAAAGTAATACTTGTCCATACAAAACTAACATTGATTTATGATAACTTGATTGGAATTTGATAACACTTAGGTTAATTATTATATATAATATGTATATTGTATAGGCATCAATATGCTATGTAACATACCTGTATACCTCCTAATACGATGAGTTTTTTTCTACCCTTGGGACACATCTATAATCTACAAACTTTTGCTAGATTTGTAAAAAAAAAAATTGCTCCCATGTAAAAAATTTTTTAGACAAATTTATACATTTATTTTAACAACGAACATATCTTAAAAAAATATGTAATTAAAATTACGAGGTAATAAAGGTATATAGGGTTGCTTTGGTATCATTTACTCTCTATTTTTAATATGTAATTATTATAATGCGTGATTGAACAAGTATGAAATATTAATTGTGTGACCTTTATTTTATGAGTACAAAATTATTTTCGTAAGTAATTTAATTAAGACATATTTACAAGAAACATGGTGATTTTATTTTTATTTATTATTATGAATAGGACATCCTTCTACAACCGTTGACTGATTACATAATGATATATATTTTATCGATTTGGTCAATAGAGCCGTATATTTAATATAACAAAATAATGATTGTGCAACTAATATAGACAAAGAATTCGAGTATATTATATATAGTTGAATTCTTTATCTATATTAGTTAGAATATGTTATTTTTCATGTCAGATTGATAAGTTATAGATTTAATTATCTTACATTTAAAGTATAGCGATGGCCTTAAAATATTAAAATCAATTAAGAAAGCTAACTGATGTAACCAAGACGATGTATAAGCACAATATAGTGGCTCATTACACTATTAGTATCTACTTATTGTATCTTGCTTAAGGTTAGTGGACGAATGTGACGTAATTTGTATGCTTTATGATATATTAAAAAATGAGCGTGCTTTAGACCACGCGAACGAAGTAAAACTTCTTTAGTAATACGAAACGGTATCTCCCTCTCTACTTCCGTTGGCCTCGTTTTCAAAATGCTCTCGTCACGCATTCACCAGCTTACTCTGCAAGGCTCTCAAACGCGTGTAAAGGAGTCTTACTTCAAGAAACCACAATATTTACGAGTTCTATGTATCAATGAAGCATATATATTATACCTCTATACGCAGCCTCGATGTACATGGTCTTTTTGTGCGAGTAACATAGCATATGCACTAAGAAAAGCAAAGTGCTGATGCTGCACTGCTCTCTGTATATACCTTACTAGACAGCTGATACATATTAATATAGAATTATGATTAAATGCAGCGAGACTACAGACTACTGAGCGACATTCGCATAATTTCCTTATCACTGTTAGAGCGAGATGGACTGATCGTCATTCTACCACAAAAATTTTGGACCATTTACCTACTAGTGCTAGTAGTTTAAAACATATTATATGAAGATTAGCGTTCAGCAACTTTTCTTTTGAAGTCAAATACGCAATGTCAGCACACACATATTTAGAGAATATTGGTACTAACATATGGTGCTCCATGCGAATCAGTTTTCTAATTGTTATATATATATATATATGCATATTTACTTAATACCTAGATGCCTCTCACCGAATTCATTTGTATAAGCACATTTTTGAAATAAAAAATCGCAAAAAAAAATTCTTTTTATATTTCTCATTTTTAAACCTCGCTTTGTTTAAATTTACAAAAAAGGATACGCACCTAATATATATAAAACGGAACACCGCTCACGGATTAATCACAGAATCTCAGAAACAGTTAAATTTGGCAGGTAGTTTCTTTTAGAAAAGCTCCACGCCAGGTTGCGTTCTTGGGTGTGTAATCCACGGGTGAAACCTCGCGTGGCGCTGCGTATATAAAATATATCCTACTGTTGATTAATATTCAGTGCGTATTCCTATATAACAAATCAGGCAACGAAGAGATTGGTCAGTCAACACAATCATTTATAACAGTTTCATAGCACCTAGAGCAAATCAACTATTCTAATGCTGGTGTAATATATTACGGAGGGGCGAGTGAGTCTGCTTTTCAATATATATATATTTTACTATATTGAGGCAAATGAGTATTCGCTGCATTAGGAAGCCTACCGAAGACAATAGAGACCCGCATAAACGTCAAACGGATGAATTGTCCTCAGTTTCTCCTGCTACTAATGGGCTACCGATCGCAAATCACATGACATGATAGCCGTCACTTTTACTGAGGCACCATGTGCGCGAGAGATACCTCCCCGATCATAGGGGCCCAATTCAGCTGAAACTTCAAACGCAGTGGCACTAGCTCTCTAATGAAGCGATGATGATAATTTTCATACCCCTATTCTTTGCAATGGCTATGTCAATCCAACATGGTTCTTTAATATCATTTATATAGGATTGGTAATGAAAACCCGTTCTGGGATGGATTCATCTAGATCGGACATTTTGGGAGTGACTATTAAGATGACGATAAAGGAATAAGCTCCAAAAATAAAAGATACAATATTACTTAATTTTATTTACACGTTTGGTACTAATACACAACATAATCCATATACGACTCCTTAACACTTCGCTGCATCGACTGATACATAAATGCAATTGATTAGGGATAAATTAAGCCTGTGGGCGTAATCGGCTGGCATTGCAAACAATTTTTTCATAAAAAGTCTGAAAACAAAATGTCATAGAGAATAATTAAGTGGAAGGCGTCTTCTGTATGAATTAACATAATTCCCATGATCTGTTTCGCTTGAGTAGTATTTTATGCTTACTAAAAATGTTCCATTACTAACTTCCTTTAGGTACATAGTAGTTCTAGTTCTTAGTATTACTCTCAACTATAATTGTACAGTTTGAACAATGGTCAATTTCTTAGTGCCATTACACAAATTTCCTTAAATCTTAATAGTATTATAGAGATCCATTTGCAAACTCAGTCTTTATGTCCCATTGTAACACTGGACAGGGTGTCATGGTTATTTTAAACGGTACCCCTGAAACTACTGCTTTCTGGCCTGTGTTAACCCTCGGTGGTAAATAAGATATAACACACTGAAATAATAAACATTTGTTATCTTAGTACATTCAAAATTAAAACGGTATCATTATATATAACAAAACATAAGAATTGAATCATATTACCTTTGGTTTAGCAGTTTCTGTGGTCATATAGCCAATACACATAGTTTTAGTAGTATGTCCCCACAGTAGTTCTCCTTCTCCTAAATCTGAATTAAAAACTAACCCTAAAGTACCACCTAACCTTTCATTAACATCCCACAGAAAGGGCGATTTCAAGAAATTGTCCTGTATGCATTTATCCAAAGATAATATTGGAGATGATTCTAAAAGACTTTCAGCCGTATTTTTGGCCAGTTGGGTTCTAATGAGATGTTCTCCACAGCCAGATGTGCAAGCAGCTACTGATGGTTTGATGCCATCTCTACTCATAACAGCCCAAACACCACTGCCAAATGAGGCAGCTTGGCCCACTCTTCCTTCGTGTTTTAGTGATACTCCACCTGAACTGGCTCCTGAGGCAACAACTCCATTTGAATCAACACAAATCGCACCAACCGTATCTAAGGGGCTGTACTTCAAGTCATTTTGGAGAGAATATCTTTTCAACTTTCGCTTGGAGTGCTTATAGTTACGAAATGCTTTGGCTGATATCATTTTATTATCATCTACTATCTGTAAGCCCATTCGTTCAGCCCAAGTTTTAGCTCCTTGTCCTGTTAGTATACAAGGTGGAACGCGACCCAGAGAGAGACTTTCACATTGTTTCATACATAATTGTTTAGCTAATGTTATAGGATTCCATACATTTGAAACTGCACCACATGCTCCAAAATGAAGTGTTTGCCCATTCATAATAGATGCATCACACTCTACTAAGCCATTCCAGCTTAAGTTTGATCCATAGCCGGCATTTGTGAGTGGGCTGTTTTCTAGCTCTGAAGTAGACAAATACATTTTAAAATTTTATTTTAAAGAATCAAATACGTTATTTAAAGAATCAATGCATTAGAAAGTAAAAATATGTTAGTAGAAGGTAAATAATGTATAAATATTAGTAATAGTCTCTATTGCAATTCCTGAAATGGACCTGAATCGTGTAAGCTAGAAAATTTGTCAAATGTTGATTATGCTTTCACATAAATTAGTCCGTAAAGTGGGGATAGTCATCTGCATAGTATCTGGCTATGTGTATGTTTATAGAAAATGCATTGAATTTCATACAAAATGATCCTTATATCTCTCACTGTTAAGCAAAGGAAATAAATCTACGACATCTACTAATCATGAGACAACTTATGAGTTTTTAAATATTACAATATTCACATAACCACAGAGATAATCCTATTATTACCACTAAGATGTATTACATGCCTATTATTCTGCTGTATAAACTATAAAACGGGTGTTTAATACATACCTACTATAGCTTTTTCTACAGCATCCACAGCATTTCCTCCCAGTGAAAGCATCTCTGCAGCCTTTCTGCAAGCTGCAAAACATGTTTTTTGATAATCCTTTTTTAAGCTGTCACTGTGGAATCCTGCCCCTAAAAGTATAAAATACAATTTTGTAACAAACTCAAATAGTATAATTTTTTTAAATTCATTTTATTAGTACTTAATTACTTACCACAGTGAACAGCAATAAACCCATTCATTAATTATATTAATGGTATGTTTCTGGTTTAAACAAATTATTTCCTTTTTTTTTTGGGTAACTTATATATGCTGCATATTTTTTTTGGGCAGATTATTGAAAGCTGTAATAAATAGTCATTATTTTACCATTTCATTGTTATGAAAGTCTTAAATGTAAATATAACAATGGTATCCTTAAGTGCATAAATAGCTGTAGCAAACAGTACTACTACTTAGTGAATAATAGTTTTTGTTGACAAGTGTCAAGACTTATTAGATTGATCATAAACATCTAGCCAGAAACCTCAGGCTATTATTACAAAATAATAATTAAGAGATGGTCCCAAATGCAGTCATATTAATCACAGTTAATCAGCTAGTGATCATGTCTTATTTGTTGCCAAGACATAGGCTTAGCTAAAGCATAACAACATTGGCAGTCTGGCATTGGTGCCACCCAGAGGCAGAAGAGACAACTTAAAAATACAAACAATGAGGCCATAGGAATATATGGAGTTGATAAGTTAGTCGAGATGGAAAGATATTATACATAGAAAGGAGACATAAGTTAGTGAAAACAGAGTTAAATACAATGTACAGCTATATTTTTCAGGGACTTCTCTCTCAAAAATAATATATCAATAGGTGTCAATAGGTATTTGTTCACTTTTCAATAGATAAAGTAATTGCTCTGCTCTGTGTATAACAAATGTACTTGTACCCCTGTTATAAGACAATTTATTATACACACACTACCAAGTTCAATAACAAGCATCAGCCAGGGCAGGGGGATAGGGGATTTATTGTGTTAAAATTTCAAGTTACCATAGCAAATTACGCATTTCTCTTCTACGATTATCACTTATTAGGGTATTAAATCAAGACATTGTACCAAGTACAGTGATAATTTAATATTCTAATAATTATACTCATAGAAGAGAAACGTGTAATATATAGGTACTAACGAAATTCTAAAATAATAAGCTATCGTAGCGTCAGGGAACCGAACAATAATATATTTGTTTAATTCCACGCGGATGAAGTAGCGTGTACAGCTAAAACAAGTAGCTGTAGTATATCCTTGAAACATAAGTACTCACATTTTGTGTAATAGAGGTTTGTATATATTAAAATGATGCTGATATAGTTTAATATAGTTTTAAGTTGATATAGTTTAACTGATATAGTTTTTACTATTTTTTTTTAATATGGAACAATTATAGTGTAGTGCTGACGAGACGTACAAATATGGCTTTTATTAACATTGCGTGCCTTTCACAATTCAAAAACTAAATACGACTACTACTTACTGATGTATATACATTTCAATTGTAATTTTATAGGCGACTATATTTACTGAACGCGAATGTTTATTTATTGTAACTTCGTGATTCGTCAAAGTCAAAAATTGAAATGATTAATTTACTTTTGCTTCTTCTTAGATCTACACTGTCATTTTGACAGAATTTTTAAAAAAATTTTTATAAGCAATACTCAAATATTTGACTGCCTTACGCGAAAGTCTTACGACGCCCTCCAAAGTCTTGGCAGTACAACAAATCATCGCGGAACTACTTTGGGAATCTCTAATTATTAACTAAATTCTAGGATACCCGCAGTCTGTTCAAATATACTACGTGGGTCTTTGTTTGATAATTACTGAACCAATAAGTATCAATAGGAGTGGCACTCCTATCTAATTAATAATATCTATTATCGCAGGATCTAATTAATAAGTATTGATTTTTATAAGACAAATAAACGCTTAGGTCAGGTTAAGTTAAGTTGCTGTAGGTCATTGGAGCGGTCGCTTCTTTAGGGCTCAAATGCACCTGAGCCGTTACCCAGTTCCGTAAACAGACACCAACAGAACAGCAGTATAGACAAAAACGCGTTAAGACCGTTGGCAATTCAGGAACACATCCTTACAGCACAATCGGTGCGATGCCATCGGGCCCACTCGTGTTATGGAAAAAGTGCTTTTCGGATGCCGGATCTTTAAGTCGGGTACACCTCGAGATTGTGAGCGGTGGAGTTCCCTGGACATTCAGATTAGAGTTGCATGTAGAAACACAGTCCAAAAGATCGGCATTCATTTTTGCATCATGGGCCAGCAAGATGTTACACAGGACTGGGAGGGATGGTATATCAAAATTAGGACAGCCTTGCCGAAATACTGGATTCCATGACTTTGTTTCTTTACACATACATATAATTAATTAGTGTCACTTATCTTTTTCTAACTGTATGATGTCTTTCATAGTATGTAGGCTAACAAGCAACCAGCGCCTTTTGGCAACAATGTACATCAGTGTTATTGTAAACGCAACAGCATAGTGTCCCTTTACACCAGTGTTAATTGAGCGAGAGTTATCTCTCTGGTCCTGCCAGACCCAATTTGTCTGTAATGCAACATGACACTACCTCTAAAATATTCATTATATGTTAGTAATTATGAGTAACTCTAAAGGATAATTGAGAGAAATGTATATATTAATATTGTGCTGTAACAGCTATTACCACAATTTTACACTACCTGTGGGTCACTGGACAGCACAATACCCATAGTCTACACTACATTATAGTTAAAAGTTCAGTGATCCTAGTTAATGCCAATCCTAATAATATTGTAAAAGTTTCTATGTATGTTTCATACTCTTTCACACAAAAACTTAGATGCAATTTGGCACAGGTAATAACCACAATCTAGAATAAAATAACTTTACTTTTTATTCTGAACAGAAAGGAATGCTTCCCTTGGGGTAGTTTTTATATTGGTAAAACCCCTATGGTTTACATTTATGTAATGCAGGTTATATATTTTATTGATGTGACCTTTGATTTCTTTATTTCCTCAGAAAGGATTGTTTCTAAATTACATCCCCAATAGGTGCAGTTAGCTATAAATGCTAGCTAGATAATAATAAATATAACATTATGTCAATGTAATAAACAAATAATAATTATGTATCAATAGGGGTAACTTAATAAAGCGAAGCTTATAATAATGTTATATCATCTTTTCAAATTTCCATGACAATAAATATACAACTAAATATATTTATTTAAATAAAAAGTCATTATTATCAAAGTAACACAGTAAAAGTAGTAAGACTATTTATTAATACACACAAAATATTAAAATATCTATTTTTATACTAATTTAGGTAAGCTGGTATCAAAGAGTAAAAATCATTTTGATGTACCAAGTTTTTGTATCTTAACATGTTACAGTCAATTTTGTGAGTGTAATAATTGAAGTTATACAATGTTTACTTATTTATTGTTTTTCCAGCAGTTATGACTACACCTGTTACCAATGCGGCTATGGTAAATCCCTGTGCAACAATACGTAAACGCATCATGATCTGTGACTTCCTGGTTTGACCACTTCTAAAGCACCATAATCCGTATGATAATGCTCCTACGGTGGCTGCGCAACCTAAAAATCATTTAATGACACTCACTTACTCTCTCAATTTATGCCTAACACAGAATAAGTCGGTGTTATTTATAGAGTATTGCGCAATATCTACAAAAATTACAACTTTTATTACCCAACGGAACGAACGGATTCTCATTAAATTTTCTTATAAATTTGTCTTTTGAGGATTCAACATTAACAGATTTTCCCATTTCTGTACGTAATTGTATCCAATCTAAATCCTTTGGTTCAGGTTCCATTTCGAAAGGAGTCTCAAAAAAGTACAGTACTTAAGAAAATGTATCTACTGCTAGTGGTAAGCAAATTGTGCCTAAAATGTCAGAGACTCCAAACTTATTTCGTACTTGTATTTTGTTAAAATCAAATCAGAACTTTGAAGAGAACACAAACTATACAGTACTGAAGTGAAGTCTGAAGTCAGCTGACGCCTGACAGTTTCATATTTCCATGTAATTTGTAAGATTCGTCCTTAAAGGCAGGCTAAGATCATTTGACCACACCCCCTCGTCTCTAGTAATTTATTTTTCTTTAGTTGTTTTATGAAGGAAGGAACGAAATATATAGGTCTTTAGTTCTCCATTTTTTTCTTAATACTTCCATTTTTTATTTCGGTCTTAATTGTCCTGTCGTCCATTGTGATAATTTATGTGTACATAGTGATAATTTATGTGTATATTACACGACAACGATAAGCACGCCCGGTCTACAGGTAAGTCGTCTAACGGCCACGTTGTTGGTAAGTATAAATTATGTGCAAATACTCCGTATCCTATAATAGCGTACGACGTAGTTAGGTCGCCTGAGGTGCTGCGTTAATCTCAGCCAAGTCTTGCCCAGCATAATGATATTTTATTTTATTTTTATTTTGCAATATTCGAGAGACTTAAAGCTAAACATTAGTAATAGAATTAGATACAAACCAATAGATGGCCATTCGGTCGGCCGAAGACTGTCGCATTTGCCTCCTATACCTCCGGGCCGCCTTTCGTGTAGTCGCCGACTGCGTGAGCACAACCGCTGCGAACGCACCTAATTTCTCTGTGGGTGCTCTCGGTGGTCCGTGTCTGCCTCTTCATTCCTCAACGACTGCCCTGGTATTCAGAGGAGCTCTTTCACGTGGTAGAGGTGTCCGAGATCCTCGATGTTCAACCGTTAAAAATGCGCGTGGTACACGCAGCCGGGTTTTCCGCTATTCGCCGGTATGTATTGCACGAATCCCACCGGGAATCCCAGGATACTAAGTTACTCGACGTTGTACTCGGTGTCCGTCCCCAATGACAGACCTCTAATACTGACCTTGGTGGGGAGGTCTGACAGTAGGAAGCAACAGTGCCATAGCAGCGCCAGGTTCTCCTTGGACGGAGTTGATTGAGCGCAAGGAAGCGTAACCCCTGCCCAAAGGGTGGAGCATTCGGTGCGTGCTCTAGCTTATCACGGAGCGCGCGGAAGTGTAATTGCCAGTCCGGAAGGTTCTGAACAATCTCCGGTGGTTACTCCGCTAGACTGAACGGCGGCCGTGAGGATTCTTGGTCATGGATGCGCGGTTACTTTCCCCGATCTGCTGGAGAAAGCAGCCTCGAGGTCCCTATTGGACGTAGCCGTGGTAGAAGAGACGGAGGCCGGCGGTGTGAATGATTTCACCTCTGGCGTTGCCAATGTGGGCATATCTGGTGCGTGGTCTTGCGGACTCTTGATCGTCCTAGGCGATTAAGAAGGCGTATGCAGCGAGGCGCGGAATGTGCGGATTCGGCTAATGTCACCACTTTCGATGGGCCTTCAGCGGGCGAAGACGCCGCGCGCTCGGGTGAGAATATAGAGAGAATATACATAGTGAAGGGATAGGGAAGGTTATAGGCAGATATACTCACTGTACTTTGGATACAAGTATATCCCTTTGTATTTTCGGCGTTGGGTTGCTCTCTCCAGGGCGATTCTCGTGGTGTACGGTTTGATCGATACGTCGGGTTGCAGAGATATCTTGATTTTTGCAACTCTGAAAATTGCATAAGGAAAAGAACAAGTCGTCCATATAGGCACGCTTTTGGTTCTGACCGTTTGGTCCAGAAGTGTTACTGCATGACACTAGCCTGCACGCCTTAAACAGATGTTTCACGAGACCAAAGACCACCATCACTCCACTTCTAGACACCACAGGCGCGAGACACTACGGAGCGCAGGATCGTGCCGAGGTGCTCGCATCACATCTACACACGCAGTTTTCACCACACCCAGCGGCGCCGTCGTTCGCAGAGCATCACGAGCAGGTAGATTGCCGCATTCGAGAGCTCCTTCAGAGCCCGACTCCGCCACTATGCGGGAAGGATTTCATTTCCCCCTCTGAGCTGCGGAAAGTCGCACTTCGCCTCTCGAGGCGCAGCGCCCCAGGCCCCGATGACATCCCCACCACAGCGCTGGTGATGATGCCTAGGCGAGCAGCCGTGGCTCTCACTCAGATCGCAAATGGTATTCTCCGGACGGCCCACTTTCCGGAGACCTGGAAAGAGGGGAGGGTCATCGTTCTGCCGAAGTCGGGCAAGCCCCGAAGCCTGCCTGGAAGCTACCGGCCGATAACGCTGCTGTCCCACATCGCCAAGTTGTTCGAGAGGCTTCTGCTTCGGAGGCTGAAGCTGTACATTCCCATAAGGGATGAACAGTTCGGCTTCTGGAGTGGCCACTCGACCACGTTGCAACTGACGCGGGTGATCTACCACTTGTCTGTAGAGATGTTTATAGAGATGAACAAGGGCAGACACCCTGTCGCAGTCTTTCTCGATATGGAGAAGGCCTTCGACAGGGTGTGGCACCCGGGACTCTTGTACAAGTTGGTGGACGCCGGCGTCCCGCTGACGTTTGTGAGACTAGTGGCGTCATTCTTGGAAGGTAGGTCCTTCCGGGTAACCGTGGAGCGGAGGCACTCCTCGGTGAAGGCCATACGTGTCGGAATGCCACAGGGTAGTTGCATATACCCTTGCCTGTACGCGGCCTACACCAACGACATCCCCACACTCAATGATCCTTCGCGAGAGGGTGAGGTGGACGTCATGCTCGCGCTGTTTGCCGACGACAGCGCATACGTAACCACGTCTCGAAAGCCGGAGCTCGCAACTGGGCGCATGCAGCGCATGCTGGACCGGTTGCCGGAGTGGCTCGACAGGTGGCGCATGTCCGTCAACGTGGACGGTGGTAAGACGACGGCGCTATATGTCAGCAAGAGGTGCTCCATGCCGGGGCGGTTAAGGTTCAGAGGCCAGGATGTGACTTGGGAATCCCCAGTCGTGTATCTCGGATGAAGTATCGACCGCGCGCTGCGGATGGTCTCGCAGGTGGACCGAGCGGTCAACCAGGCGAGAACAGCCCGTGCTCTGCTGTGGCCGGTACTAGCGTCCGGACTTATATATGGATATATGTCTTGTAAATCCCTAGTTTCGTCCGTGTAGTGTGTCCGGTCACGCCTCACTTACGCCGCCCCCGCATGGTACGCGCTAACCTCCCAGGCCCAGCGGAAACGCCTGCAAGCCCAGCAAAATATATCCCTACGGGCCATCACGGGTGCCTTGCGGATAGAGTCGCTGGATGAGTTTGTGGTTCGATTGTCGAGCGATATGTCCAATAGGGCAGACAATGGACCGCATGCTCATCTACGCGACCTGGCCTGACGGGAGACCGTATACGCTTGAACTCCCCCCCCCCCTCGTGATCCACCAAGTGGACTAGGGATTACATGTCCTGCGATTCAGACGAGGATCACATATGGGCATGCATAACACACTCAATCACTACTCACCCACCACAGTCACAACACACCACACAACAGACAGGCCCTAAACAGGCCTACATTCCCCTGAGCCAATAAGCCATACCGAGGGGATAGTCGTCCCCTTGCTACCCTACCCGGGTTATGAGGTCCGCCTCGATGCCCGTAACCCCCCACAGATTTCTGTGGAGATGACCAACAGTGTGTGTTACTGAATAGGCTTTTCCGGGTTCGTATTGGTGCGTTTTTGGCCTTGTTTTTTGCTCATTCACTCCTTCTGGGGCTTGTGTACAAAATACTTTGATCTACAGTAAGCTTCGGTGAACTGTTATTGCAGTATTTTGTGAACGCCTCGGTTTTTCCGCGGGAGTGATGTCCGGAGGTGGCCGAATTAGTGGGGGGAGACGCCTTCCGTTAAGGGAAGCTGTGGGGGAAACGTAGGGGAAAGAAAGGAGAACCGGTGGTGGTTTTGGAGGAGTTTTTCTCTTCCATTGCTTCGTTGTCCGAATCGGATTTGAGTAGGAAGATAATGTTCTCTGCGAGCTCGGAGGACTCGTAGTCAGAGGTGGCAGTTGTTGGAAGGTCGCGCGACGTGGCGAAGCGCGGATATGCTGACTTTACACAGTGCCAGGGTGGCACTTAGAGCGATGATGATTTTGAGGAGGCCCTAGCAAAAAGGCTTTCCAAAAAGAGAAAGTGGTGGCAGCTAACACGGCGGAGGTTCCAATTATACTGGAAGATGTGGAGATGTGTGGGGCTGAGGATATCAGGGTGGTAGCGGCGGCCAACCTGAGTGTAATCCTCGGTCTCACCGGGAAATCGGCTCCCCTTCGGGGTGGCTACACTAACAAAATCTGCGAGAGCCGTTGAGTCGATCAGGGAAATGGTCGAGTCCCTGGTCGACAGAACAGAAGGACACGAGATGCGTCAGCTGCGCGCAGACAATACCCGGCTTAAAAGAGAGCTGGGCAATATTAGTCCGCGCCTACAGGCGATATTTCGAAGAGTCCCGGAAAAAGGAGGCAGAAGGGGCGGCTGTGCCCAATACGGCCGAACTGATGAAGGAGTTTGCCCAAATGGTGGGCAACATTGTCGATACCAGGATTGCTGCTTCCACCTCCCCTTCGCTGCCCTCCACCATTAGCCGCCGACAGCAAGCCCGCCCAAGGCTGCGGCGCCACCTACGAAGGCGGGGGCGAAAGTAACATGAATCCGGCGGCACCAGGGCCGTCAGCGAAGATAGGAGATAAATATGCGGCTTTGCGCCGCCGGATGCGAAGAAGGAGGCTGCAAAGCCGAAGCTGATTCTCCCCTGCTCCTCGGCCGTAATTCTTAAACTACGAAGACTGCGGAGAAGGGGGAGACTTACGCTTCGTTCGAAGTTACTCAAGGCAGAGGCTAAGGTCGACCTTCAGGAGCTGGGCATTGGCCCGCTCCGAATTCGCCAGTTAGCAACCAGGGCGCGGCTCATAGAGATGTCTGGCTCTACGAGCGGCCAAAAAGCCGTTTTGCTCGCCACTCATTTGAAGGAGGTGCTGAAGGATTCGGCGGAGATGCTAAGGCCCGTGAAGTGGACCTGAGGGTCACTGGCCTTAGCGACGCGGTCGCAGCGGAGCGCTCCGCCACCGCTGTGGCACAGGAAGGGGGTTCTAACTCGGGCCAGATCTTCGTTCGAAACATTCTGCTCGGGCACAGCGCACATTGAGCTCCCAGTGGGGGCTGCCAAGAAGCTTCTGCAGGCCGGGAGCATAGCAGTAGCGTGGAGCAGGGCCAACCTCCACCTCCTGCAGGCGCGCCCCAGGCATTACTTCAAATGCCTGGGAATGGGGCACGTTTCTAGCCCGTGCCCCACTTTCGATACAAAGGTCGCTGCGGTCAGGCCGGTCACAAAGCCGGCGCTTGCTACTGCGGGCAGGCCAGCGAGCTATGTGATGGGGGGCATGGCGTGCAAGCCCCCAGTCACCCGTAGGAAGGTTGCTCCTCGCACACAAGGGGGCAACCGAGTGGGTACGGCGGATGTTGAGATGTCCTAAATGGCTAGGCATCTCAGCGTCCTACAGGCGAACGCGAACCACTCTACCGGGGCTCAGGACTTTCTCCTGCAGTCCATGGCGGAGTGGCGCATCGACGTCGCGGTCGTCACTGAGCCATACGCTGTGCCCTCGAAGAACCCACACTGGGCGAGGGACAGCGATGATTTGGTGGCGATCCTGAACTTCTAAGAAGCGTGATCGTATGACGAGGCCTGAAGCTCCCCCCTCCCCACGTCGTCAACAACATCGGGACAGGCCAGACGTGCGTGCGATGATCTGGAGGTTCCGTAGTGGACGTTACTTTCGCCACGGCGGCGGACGGAGGTGGAGACACTCACGGACCACCGCTACATAAGGTGTCTCCGCCTCCTATTCAACCGGGAAGTGGCAGAAGAGGCCGCGATCGTTGGAGCCTCCTGCCGCTGTCGGAATCTCCGACGAGGGGTGGACGAGGCGACCAGCCGGCTCTGCGACGCATTCACTGCGGTGTGCAGAACGGCCATGCCGCCCGCGATGAGTCCACCCCAGCGGCGCGCGCTCTTATTGTGGTCGGCCGAAAGATCCGGCTTCAGGGGCACCTGCAACAGGGCCAGTAGGCAGTACATTAGGAGCAGGTGGAGACGCCCCTAGGATGTCGATTGGGACAATAGACTGCGCAGGATCTACGTGGAAAATGTGAAGATCCTTCAGCTGGCCTTTTGCCGAGCCAAGGTGGATCTAGTAAGGGATCTTGAGAGGGATCCCTGGGGCCGACCGTACAAATGGGCGCGGTACAAGCTCCGCGCCCGGTCGGCCCATCACGGAGATGCTCCAGCTGGACCAACAGGGGAGGATTGTCGGGGAATTGTTCCCATGATTTAATGTAGCAATGTGTCTTGTTTCTTAAATGAGTAAGTTAGCCTAAGTATTGTACCAGAGCTTGTTTTCCAAATAAATTAAATTACGAAATGACTGAAGCGAATTAACTATATTATAGTTATAGTTATAACTGGAACTTCGACAGGGGGGCACGGATGTGCTCCTTTGCCGAAGGCCGGATTTCTTTGTCGACTCTTTTGGATATCACAGTATCACGTATTTTTTATGGCAGTATTTTATTAATTAATTTATGTATTGTCTGTGGTCAATTCGACCCACTTGACGTTGACAGTTGTGAATTGAAACATGACAACATTTTAAAATTTGCTTCTTGTTTGGACGTATCAGATAGACGTGTTCACTTAACTGTGAGTGTTATTGTTTAGTTAACGATGGTTTCTTCTAGTATTTCAATACCAAACGAAATAGTAAGTTACATATTTTATTTTTAAAAAAATATTTAAAAATTGAAAAGATTAAACAGATAGGTATTCTTGTTATGTGTGGATTCTTGTCAATGTGGTTTGCCATGACAGCAATGCAATGCAATACTCAATACACGTAAATTTATGGCATGCTCGTTATTAATTCAGCTTTATTTTTATGGTCTATAAACAAACACACTACGTAAATAAGTTAAGTAAAAAAAAATTACTTACTATTATAGAATGTGTTCTAAGAAGCGTGATCGTATATTATTTGTAAAATTTATTGCTGTGATCTTGCTCTCAAGGCCAAAATGTAATCGTTGTTTAGTCAAATGCCAAATAAAAGGTAGAAAATACATTTAGCTGGCGATCCGTCCCGGCTTCGAATGTGAAAAACATGGGTCGAATTGTTACCTTAATAAACGACATACTAAAACCTTTCCCTTGAATCTCTTGTCCATTGGTAAAACCGCATGAAAATCAGTTTTATAGATCTTGAGAATACACACTATCACATACAGATTTTAGGGACTTAGTTTTATAACATGTATAAACAATGGATGGATGGGAGTGGCAGGAGATTGGCTGTCTTGGGTCTCATTGAAAGAGGCCTATGTCCAGCAGGAGACCAATAAGGGCTAATAATGATTATAGACAAGTGGGTGCAGTTTTTATATTTTGTTGTGAATAACATTATAATGTGAAAATTTCTTTCTATTTCAGATGTTTTTTTTTAATTGTAATTTGAAATCATCAGCTTCGCAACGAGCTTCTTGAATTTTACAATAATATTAGCATAAATTATAAAGTAGCACATACAATTTTATATATTATAGTTGGCAATGAAATTAATCTTATCAGTACTTCTAAAGATAATCAAACAAAATATTCCAAGTTCTCTGTCATAACACCAATATCATTGAAATAGAAGAGTGGTGTTTACAATCTGTTCACTTACAAATAGTGTTAGCTGTCACTTATTTGAATATCTTGTATTGAAATTACACAAAAGTGTTAAATATAGACAAGATGGCTTCTCCTGATGCAGAAATCAAGGACGGTTTATCTATACCTATTTGGATGAAGACAAAACCTCCTAAGTAAGCTGTTTAATATTTCTTATGAATGTACTAATTTATCTATATAAATCATAGGACGAAGTTCTCGAAACAATAAGTCTGTGACTGATGTTGGCAATTCCACCTGTGTTACGCATGGGCGAAGGTAGGGTGTATTACCAATACTACTTGTATCACTACCATTTATACTTTAGCTTATTTATTAAGCTTCAACTCCATCATCAAAAGGAGAAAATAGGATAGAAGTACTTTATTGAGTATAATCGAATTACACACACTGTTACCACATTAACAAATAGTACAACATAAGACTGTCGCCTGCATATAGGCCACTGATATGTACCCATGACCAACTGCATATTATTAATTCACTTGTTAGCTTATCATAATATGTTCTAATTACTAATACTTTTTTGATTACCTTTTGCAAAACTCTTAATGAGAATCACTATGTCATCGAATTTTCTTTTATTATATACTAGCTATGCCTCCATTGTTGCATCTGCATAAAATATGGCCCACTGCAACCATTCGGCTCTTCAAGATAATTATACTTTTTCAATGCTAACATGTTGATGGAAGTGTCCAGTGCAGCTTCAAACACCCTCCCCCTCTCTAATGAAGGGAGTAGCTCACGCGCTTGCATTATCGTGGGGGCTGGAAGAGCTGGTTAAGCTATGATGACTGGGGGAACCGTTCCCCCTTCCACCACTGTTGGCTATCCGGTACGGCGGTTTGATTTGAGCTCTTTTGCAAATCGCATAAGGTACTGGAATTATATCCCATGACTGCACTAACATCGTCGTTCTGACTATTCGGAGTCGAACGTGTGTGTTGTTGTCTGTCATGATGTGGTGAGTGTCCGCGCCCGAATCCCTTCGATAGGGTGTAGAGTACCTGCAACGTGCCCCTGGTTTTGTACCTGTTTGCGTCCTGTTTTGTTGTGGGTTACAATTCTCATAATTTGGTCGTCCTCGTCGACCAGAACGTGTGGAAGCAATTCGCAGGAATCCATTTTGTACGAGTTGCAAAATATCTATATTCGACGCGTTTGCGAATACTACGCTGCAATATGAGATTGTGAGACACAATGAGCAAAATGAAGTTATTTCAGTCTCTGATACAGTCAATGAGCAAAATGAAGTTATTTCAGTCTCTGATACAGTCAATGAGTTATTTCAGTCTCTGATACAGTCAATGAGCAAAATGAAGTTATTTCAGTCTCTGATACAGTCAATGAGCAAAATGAAGTTATTTCAGTCTCTGATACAGTCAATCCAAATCCTTTCAGTATATTTTGCTTAACAAATAGCACAAGTAAAAGAAAAAGTTTCTAATTTACAGAATTGTATGTGTTGTCTATGTCTGGCGTTGGTGTATTTATTGCCCTCGCAGTCATGGAAAAAAATCTTTTTTACACTCTGTAAGAGTTTGCACTCAGCCTCCAAACCTAGCTGCCGTCTCATAAAATAATATTTACTTTCAAGTGTATAATTTTTAAATCAATTTTAAATAACATTCGAATATGAAATGATAAATAAATCAGGGAATGAAATGAAAATATTTTTATTAAAAATTTGGATTATTGTAAGTAACATAGGTACTGAATGTCTAAATTATATTCTATTAAGATCTAAGGAAGTTTACTAGCCTTCTAAATATTGTCTGGCGGTGATAAGGGAGTACAGGTCAACCCAGACTTATATAACCTGCCAAGGTTGGTGTTTTTAGGTAGTGTTTTTATTATATCACCTTTTGGACTATATTATTTAAAAAATACCGAGTACCAACTAGGTCATCGATCAGCTTATTACATTAAATACCGAGTACCAACTAGGTCATCGATCAGCTTATTATATTAAATACCGAGTACCAACTAGGTCATCGATCAGCTTATTATATTTGTTTGTCAAACATAAGCTGTTAAATAAACACCTTGTGAAGACAGTCATCACCGAATATCGCATGGTGTAAGACAATTTGAAACACCGACAATAGTTGTTGGAGTTGCACTAGCCGCTAGCGCTTAAGGTGTGACATGTTACATATATTGCGTTGAAGTAGATTTCATGATACCGCATCTAACGCCTCACTTAATTAATTGCCGCCCTGTATATGTGATGAAAAAACAATCGCAAAGACATCTACATGCCTGACAATATTAAAATTCTTTAGGTAAAGTTGGTACAATCTGCGCAAATAGATGAACTGCCCCCCAATACAAAATCGTTTTGTCATTCAGGACGAGGCCCCCGGATGGGAATGTCACCCAATTGTACTGTCTACCGATCCTCACCCAGGGCCGGTGAAGGCACGTTACTGTGTCCTGCGATAAAAATATCTTAGAGATTCTGAGGTGATGGCTCTATATACAGTGGGAAAACTATATTTACAATAATAATGCAACTGATTTTTTCACGGAAACTAAACTTTGACTGTACCAACACACCGATAAGATTATTCCTTGAGCCCTTTCGTCTTCACAGTAAAATCGTCTAATTTCAAGCTGTCTTGATACTTGAATCATGTACTTATAACGTACGCATGATACAGCAAACTCGTAAGTATAATAATACTTTTGAGTCTGTTACACCCGGATGCATAACCGGAGAGTAATAGGTACCTAGTTTTACTAAGACAGTGTGTATAAATATAATCTCACACCCATGTTCCTTACTTACAAAAAAAAAACTGTTACCGCGTCTCTAGAGGCACAAAAAAAATCTGCTGTAATAACTAAATTCTTATCCTAATAGTAACACATATAAAGAATAAATCAAATCATTAATAAAATTGTTTTCGTTGGACTTATCTTATCAATACAAATGATATTCAGTGTGACACGGGCTTCTTATACATAAATGAATCGTCAGAATCCGTGCAACGGCATTACATCACCAGCAATATGAACCTTATGTATATCAGCCGGCAGTCGTTAATACACCGTGATGTCAGCGGCCGGCAGCGAAACTACGAGAAGTTTTACTGTTATGCAATTTTTAACTTTATCTTCATTAATTGTAATACAATTTTGCTTGAGAATCTTGAATGGTTGCGTCAAGTGGTCGCATCGCCACGCCACTGCGTCATAAACTGAGGCCCGCCGCATCCATCTTGGTGCAAATTGTACCCTACCGGCAAGGTCGGCGAAATCACGACGGAGTCAACTTGACACTTTCTATTTATCATGCCAGATTATTCTTATCAGTCATGTGATATAACGATCTGTTGGATTACATGCAGATAAAGATTATTCTCATCAACATCCGTTTCTCTTCGTCACTAAAGAAATGTGATAGCATTATTGTTTTGTCAATGGCTATAAGTAGGTACGTTACGTGAAAATACAAAATTTTCTCATGTAAGAAATTCCCAACAGACAGAGAACATTTTATAAAACCTGCCTACATGCTAATAGTTATATGGTTCAATGAATGGACGTGGAAATATAAAAGTACTGATCAAACAACATAGGGGAGATTTCTATTTATAGCATAAGGGATGTAACGGGACATCTGCGTCGATAATCATTAGGACTATAGACGTTATGTAGATCGATACATTCGTATATATGTAGACGATCATGTTATCTCGGTGCGTGTCTTCCTCTCGAAATACTTACCAAAGTACAAATGTTGTCATTTGGTGTAGTTCAGTATTTGCAGCGGGGCCTCACGCTGTGTCCTCGCACTATGAGAGATTATATCGAAGAAAACGAGACCACGCTACGCCACTGGCTAACAACTTTAGACATCACACGTTTTTTGTATATGTATACTAGCGATCCTCCCCATCTTCGCTCGTCAATAATTGTTACATGAACAAATTATACATCTAAACCTTCAGGAATCGCTTTGTCTATGAGCGAAAACCGCATGAAAATCTAGAAAGATTTTTGTACAGAAGTACATTTTGAGAAAATCGATGACGTACAGAGTTTTTAGGGACTTTGTTTTACAATATAGATTATAGGGGGACAAACGAGCAGTTGCGAGTCTTCTGATAACCACCCACGTCTATAAACATCCGGATAATTGCTATACAGATGCGCCGTCTTCCTCTTCCCAATGTACCACCGGTTACTCACAAACCGTACGAAACGAGACAGCAAAGCTGTCAATCTACGGAATACCAGGTCACGCCAGCCCAATTCGCCTGCAATGCATGTGCTACCTCCCACAAAACATTAACGACATTTGCCTTGTGTCTGCACTAATTATATTTTCATGGTATTTTTATTTACAGGTGAATTAGCAGTGTGTCATATCGTATAATAAATATTTACTCAAATATATTATTGCGTTATGGTATCCGATTTTGCATCATTATTTGCCATATAATACAGCCGATAAGGATATCTCACCTAGATTGTTTTATTCTCGTTTGTATAATATTATTCCTAAGATTATAGTGACCCCACCTCTAGTATGTTGTATTATATTTTGTTCGACTATAGATAAGTCGTTCTGTTTTCGATTTATCTTTATTTTATTAGTATGTGTTAATGTTAATATTATTCAGTATGAGCGAGTAATAATGTTGAATTACACGACGAGTTAGCCTAGCCTGTGCTAAGTACCGTAGTGACTTGTGGTACAGGTAGGTAGGTACCTACTAGATAACGAAAGTGTCTATACTAACAACAAAGCTGAAGAGATTTTTATTTGTTTATTTGAAACCGCTTATGTATGGAACAAATCAGATTTCATTGATTCTTTTTACATATGACAGCTACGTTCATGAGGAAAGTTCTAGGCTATGTCATGACGTGACCAATAGAACCGGATTTAGGAAGTTAAACCGCGGAGCACTGCTAAAATATATAAAAAAGTGCTGGTTTGAGATTTTTTTCATATTTAAGTTTTATACAATACGTATGCAAAATTTATATTAACGAAATAAATATTCGTAATACCTAGGCGGGATTGCAGCCCTCGATCATGTGCGGCGTACTTGCTTTCGTAATCACCGCGCCGAACGGTCGTTGATCTTCGAAATCTTCTCTCAGTGTAACATTAGTAACGACGACTACAATAGAAGCTATCCGTCTTTGCTTTCATGACGATAGCCGTAGGTGGTGTGGAAGTTGAATAATAACAATCGTTTACATTCTACAACAAATCATCTCTTTTCTCTACCATCGATTCCCGCGCACGACCCTAATCCAAACCTACGCATTTATAATATTCGGTTTAATGATCTTTATTTCTCATTTAAAACAATTTGTTACTTACATGACAGCACGATTAAAAAAAATATATAATTGATACTAGTAAAATAAATACAGATCGCTGGCATTATCTTACATTATGTAATATATTTTTTAAATTAAGTTGGAATTTGTGTTTACATAATGCTCAAATTGCTGAATTATGCTAATATTTTTCCTTAATTTATTTTAACTAATCTAAATTTTCTTTAAACAAAACCGCAAATTTTTATACAATTATCATGTACTTCCGTAATGAAATAGTTAATAAATGCAAATAACAAAAAAGAGCAAATTTATTGTGTTCTGTATCCAATGATTAAAAGCGGGACCTTTACGGATTACTTAGACTTGTGTGAGTCTGTCCGTTTGTTTGTCACATGGACCGTGATAGCTAGAGTTGATTTTTTCACAGGTGGTGTATTTCTTTTGCCGCTATAACAAAAAATAATAAAAACAATATTAGTAATTATTTGGGGTAGGTGTAATTATTATCTACCACTCCCGAATTTCAGTGCGGGGCCGCCACTTAAATAAAACCTTTCGTTCCTATCGGCTATCGGTCTGCGAGCGATGTGGCTTGCCCAGTGCCAAGGCTGTTATGTATGAACCAAGATGCAATTGAATGGTGGTACCATTGGTGTTCAGCGCTCATCAAAGTTTTTATTTCTCATATCGATGTAACATATCATTCTAGACCCTTGCAAAAATATTTGTAAACACGAAGCCCTTAAAAAATTTAATGTTGGGCCCTTGATTTGCTATCAATTTGAGTGTCAAAGTCACATAGCTTAAAATAGCAGACCAAGACCAATGATAGTTGTTTACGTTGGCCAGAGCATAAATAATGTCGATGAAGATGCACTCGTAGTAGTGTCTTACCATCAGAGCATTTTCTCTTAATCTTTACTATGAAGACATAATCGTGTTAAGGTCGCTTTACAAGTTTTCTATGTCGTAATTAGACCTTTTGAGTGGCTTAAAAACGCGAAGGGCAGGTTACGTTACCGAAGCAATTACTTATCGCCCATTTACCCACATTTCTGGATAAAAACTCCTGGTTAGCAATGATGTCTTCTAATTGCAGCAGTTACATTTTATTTTGTACTGTTTTGTTGTTACTTACTATCATCAGACATTCATCATGTAGAACTTTTACGTAGGTATTTTGTACGAACTACGTAAGCTTTTTACCGGACCGAGAGACTGTTTATGTATGTTTATAGATTTCCTGCCTGCTACAGCCGGAATTTTACATACATACCATAATACAACATAACAACACATGTTGTTACATTCGGAACGGCTCCAATCATTCGAAAATCATATTACGCGTTAGCGTCTCCCTCTTCGGAGGATGGGGGACCCCTCGATCCCCCCAGCCCATGATATTAATACTTAATTCGTTACTCAAACTCTTTCATCCGCATGCATCTCTCGCGTCTGCGGGTGACAAGAGAGGTACTTCTCCTTTCGACTCCGTATATAGCCTTGTCGCCCGACGAGCACTCATAGTCTCATATCATCCGATGAAGCTGTTGGGCTTTTTTCGACTCCACACCAAACATTCAGGTTCAGAAAAATCTAGCATTTTACTAAGACTAGTTAAGCAGGGCCAGGGGAGTTGGAGTTATTCACAGGATGGAAGAGATAAAGCTCATTTCATTTCTGCCGGTGTAATTACAAAATGGAATGTAGCGTTATTTATTTGTGGGTTTTAAATCAGTTTCAACGAGTTCGTATATTTTTTTTGGACTTTTTCCTTTTATTTGTTAGGTCTTTTCCCTTTAAGTCATCGAGTGCTTGCTATAGACCTCGAAATATGACGAAGAATGGTGTTGACATAGAACAGCATGCAAAGAACGTAACCAGCTGCTGTGACGTCAGCACGTTCGATTTATATTTATCACAAGATAACACGGCATGTTATCTATTGTACTGTTAAAGTAAATATGAAAAGAAAGTCTTTATAAAAAAATATAATATGCCAGAGGTCAATGGGCGATCGAATTTCCGCCCATAGTATATATTGTTTTAACCGTTTGTGTCAGAAAGAGGATAATGTTTTTCGAGCCTAAGTGTGTATGTAGATATAAGTTGTTGTTAGGTACGTCTTGATAACGCGAGTGACTGTGGGTACCCACATGATAATGTGTATTTTATGTGAAAAACGCTAATCTTTGAAGAGTAACATAACTTCATGTTAGGTTATATTATGTTACGTTGATTTTATGTTAAAAATTGTTTTGTGGAATCTTATAGAATGTCAAAATATTTTGTGATTTATAATATATTTTTTAATTAAAAAGGATAAACCAACCTATATAATTAATGTACCCAGTATCACTGAGGTATTAACCACATCTACGAAGGGACACTTTTAAAATTAAAATCCATCAATCGTTTCGGGCTATAAAAACTGAACAAATGAATATAAAAACTTGCAAAACGTTACCCGCCTTCGGGTGTCGGGTGGAATCACTTTAAACGTTACTAACAACAAAAATCAATAGCCTTTACGGGATTTTTAAATAGTCTGAAATAAAATTGGACATGCATGTGTCATACAGTACGTAGAAGCCCCAATTAAAATAGGCCCGTGAGCTTGTACTCGAGCCAAGGCATATAATAATAGATGAGTAGTTAGTTCCAATGACAATTAACCTTAGCTACGAATTGGACAGTGTATAATTTTCGTATGTTGATTTAGTTGTATATGTTGTATGTTGATACAGCTTAAAAATTTCATTGCTCACCGGTACAGCTTGTTTTTGATTGCCATTCGTATCTGTAAGTAAGCTATAACCAGTTAGGACAACTAGAAATAAGTATTGCATGCTAATATAGACGGAGCATCATCATCAGCTGAACAACGTCCGCAGCTGGACATATGCCTCTTCCATAGCACGCCATAGGGTACGGTTACGAGCCACTTGGATCAAGCGGATCCGCGTTGTTCTAACCAAGTCCATGGGGTAGGCAGCCGGATGCAGGCGTATCATCATCTACATTATCAGTCCTTATCGGTCCACCACTGGACATAGGTCTCTCTCAATGA
>JAFELO010000421.1:254627-291015 GCA_017140195.1 Eumaeus atala | reverse complement strand
GAATTTGTAAAAACTTGTAAATGTTTTTGTAACTGTCTTTGACCTCCACAAGAATGTTTTCCAAACATTCCTACGTATCTTGTTGACGCCACGGCCCACAGGGGAGTGTGCCTAACGACAGTCTCTGGTTGGTTGGCACTCTGTGACGTCAGCGGTGTATTTTTGTTTGTGTTAGAATTATCGTGATAAGATCAAAAGTCGCATACATAGTGTATCTAGTTTGTATAAAATGGCGTATCGAATATGGCAGGGTTTTAGTCGCGCGTGAATTGTAATAATAAACGTTTGCAATATGTGTTATTATTTGTGACTAATAAGCGAAAACAATTATTATTAATCGGTATACAACATATCCTCAAACATGTTGAACTATAGTGTTAGAATATACTATGATAACTCGACTGGTTTGACAATGTAAGTGTTTGCTAATTTTATTGAAAGTACCGTATTGTTAGTAATATTTTTGCATGACGTAGCGATGCCTGACATGCGATAATCGATTAATTCAATTCGAACATCAACTCGATTTGAATATAAATGTAGATCTGTTAGCCCTTGGCCAAGGCGTGCTCAATGGGAAGGATGCATTAGTACATTGCTCAATTCTACTTTGATACGCCTAGCAGGGGTTCGCCTGGCGTTCTTGTTTGGTTAAAATATACATTTCGATTTTACATACTTTATTACTAATTGTTTAGTTCAGATATACATTTAGATATTAGATATATATAATTATCTAATTAAAAAAAACTAACATTTGGACAGAACTAACATGCGTGGCTTGCGGGGATAGTTCGTTGCAGCACTGAGCGCGTTGGCAGCGAATAAGTATACTTTAGTAGTGAAGTGCGTAGAGAAAGTAGTGAACAATTGTTGTTAAAGAGTAGAATATAGTACGAGGTAGTGCCATGCTGCATTGCAGCGGAATTAGGCAGACACGACCGGGGAGGCACCTCTCGCTCACACAATGCCCGCGTCAAGTGACATCTTCAGTGTCGCGTTTCTTGCGGCTAGTGAGTAGAAGTTGGCCCATTAGGGGGTGGGGGGAGTCACAAGGATGGCAACGCAACGGAATAGTAATTTGCTGATGTTCATACGTCGAAGTTGTGAAAAGCCCTCTGATTGCTCGTTTGTCTCCCTATAATGTAAAAATATATTTATTTTTAATTTTATTATAATCTTATAAGTTGGCAACAATATATCGATTTAGATAGATAAATAAAAAAGAAACATTTTTGTAAGATATTCTATGTGATGATTTCGAGACAACATAACCTATTTTATGTGGTATTATGTTATCCTAATAAGTTACGTTAACTTCAAAATTGTGAACCATAATCGTGTGTGAAATAAAACATGGACGGTGTCGAAAAAAACTGTTAGTTTTATATAAAAATATTTTTTAGCTTAATAACTAAAATTTATTTATCGTCTCAATCCCAGCCATGTTTTCCTTTTGCGCGCACCAGCAGTCTGAGCTTTGTTGATAGTCACTGTTGATACCGGCGACTATAAACAACCGCATAATTGGTGATGCACACACGTTTCGTTTTGTGTGAACTCGCACACCGCAGATAACGCACCAGCAGAGGTACCGCCTCGATTGTGCCCAATTCAGCGACAATGCAGCAATGGCTCTGACTTTAGCCATATTAATAATACTATCTTGTCCACAGAGATTTTGAGCCTTTCGCCGCTTCACCCCCCGCGCCTGAAGATTCATTTTTCTACATCCGGTATCCAAAAACCGAGGTTTTATTTGGAAACCCCAAGTTCAGCAGCGATCTTCCGGTCATTGATAAGCAGAAGCCAGAGTTTTCCACCGCAGAAATCACAGACGTCAAGGAGAAAGACTGGTCAAAACACACGAAGCCATGTCAAGATGTGCTACACAGTTTCGGACCCATTAACACAGCTGGTGAGTGCTTTTTTTTCGTACTTACAAAAAAAGGGTCGTTCTGCTACAAGCCTGTGTACCTGTCCGTCTGTCAAGGCCAATGACAGACGCACGCATTGTCAACATAATATAAATGTAGGATAACGAAAACGTTTGTTACTAACATTTATCTTTGTGAAGTTTTGTACTTAAGAAATTATTAAGGCATTGTAAGTAGAAATAATTCTGACTCAAATAAGGAATAATTGTATTATAGTTATTTTATAAATATGGTCAACAGATACGTACAGATTGCGAAGCAAAGCAAGGCGTACGCAATATAAAACATGTATCTATTTTTAACATACCTTATGTGTAATACTCAACTAAGTAATTTATACACGTCGCCGTCAAACCTCCGAGTTAATGTATAGCACCTGTTTAAGTCTTAGTGGCTTTTTGTCGCTATTTACGTGTTTGTAAAATTTTGTACTGCATATATCCCTTTATTGATAATAAAAAAGTGCTACAATAGGCAATAGCAATAAAGGCAAAACTTTGTCAATATGCACATTGCTATTATCATATAAATATTGTAAGACATTACTTAAACTATATTGTCTTTAAATGTAGTAAAAAAATTGTAATATAATATTGTGTCTTCTGTGTAAGTGATTTTTGTAAGAGTAAGCTCGCTGGAGGGGCAATGGCCTGGTCACACACTCAGAAGAACAGTAAGGTTCTGGAGTGGTGGCCGCGTTCAGGAAAACGAAGTGTTGGTCGACCGTTCCAGGTGTGAAGACTATCGCCGTGCAGTAGGCGGTCCGGGATGGATGCGAGGGGCAGATCGTCGTGGCTGTCATAGAGAGAGGCCTGTGTCAAGCATTGGATCGATGAGGGCTGACAATGATGATGATGATGAAGTGATTTTTGTAAATCTTTTGAGAAACATAAGTGTCTTAACCGTAAAAAACAACATGTTTAGTTGTAAAAGAAGAGATAATAGAGTAATTGTAGGCTTTAGGTGCATAGTGCAGGTGCGCACCGAATGTACAAGATGGGCCGTACGGTTAACAATAAACAATAGCTAGAAATAAATGTTGTGCGGCATGTTCGAAGAATTGTTAAATAATAGGATTTCGTTGTAAAAGATTTACTATTTGTATGAGTTGAATGGAAGCGGATGTGAGAGGAAGCGTCCGAGCGGGGTGCATGTCTGGTAGAACATAATAGTAAAGGCAGTAAGTAAGTAGTGAAGGCAGGCCAGTCTTAGCGAATACTTTGAAGAGTACGCGTCATAGTCACTAGTCGAGAGTTGTGTGCTTCTTCACTAACGACGTGGTGTAGACGAAGACAACATTAATGTAAGCGTGATATTGTAGACTTTAGTGAATAAACATTCATTTATGTATCTCCGCTCTGTGATTCCTTTAACTAGGACAAACCAACATCTTTTGTCTTACGAAGTAGTATATCGACCTCACAAATACGGGATACATAAATGACTGTAATCTTTGAATGCTCTGATTTATACGTGGAGTGATTGATAAGTATCCGATACGACAAAGAAAAACTTCAATAATCTATTTAAAACAATTTTATTTTTCAACGTAGCTTCCTTCTACCTCGATGCATTTAGTCAAGCGCCTCTCGAATGCCGTTACACCTGTTTGATAAGTGTTTTCTCTAACCCCTCAAAGTACTCGTTTACGGCGACAATGTCTTCATCATTTGAAGAAAACCTTCGGCCACCTAACCATTTCTTGAGATTCGGGAATAAGGGGAAGTCGCACAGGGCCAGATCTGGGAAATAGTGGAGATTTTTGGCTAAATGTGGCCGTTTCTTTTGGATTTCTTCACAAAATCTTTGCACCAAGCTTGCATAATACTCTCCGTCTATTGTTCCTCTTTGCAAATAATACACTAAAATAATCTATCGAACATTTTAAAAAACAGTCGCCATCACTTTGCTGGCCGACAAAACCGTTTTTGCTTTCTTCGGCGCAGGTTTTCCGCTTTCAGTCCACATAGCCATAAATTGTCCTTTTGTTTCAGGTGTATATTGATGTATCTATGTTTCATCTACTGTGACATACCGCAAAAACTCGATAGTATCACGCTTAAACAGCGCTAAACACTCCTACGAATCTTCCACTCGACCTTGCTTTTGATTAACAGTGAGCCCCACCACGCGCAAAGCCTTTTAATTCGCAAATGTTGGTGTAAAATGTTAAAAACGCGTTCAGAGGAAATGCTTACCATCTCTGCTATCTACCGCAACTTTAGGCGCCATTAATTTAAGCGATCACTCGTGAATTCATTTGGACGACCAGACCTGTTAGTGTCTTCGCAGCTCTGTCTCCCACGCTTAAAATCAGTTACCTTGGCGTGAATTGTACTCAATGCAGGACCTAATTACCTAAAATACTATCTAGCTTGACTTTAATCTGGATTGCTGTTTTCCTTTTTAAAACGTAAAACTTTATCACCGCACGAATTTCGTTTCTTTCCATTATTGAGAAAATTTAGGGCAGAGAAAGTTCCCCTCACACAAATTCTTTCGAAAATATGATAGAATATAATGTGGTAAGTTTTGTTTGCTTATCTTTTTTTTAAGTTCGTCGTTTCGGCCAGTTATCAATCAGCCCTCTTAAGTTTGATTTTTCCTACGTTGGCATTTCAGACGGTCAATATTTGAGATGGATTTAGGCGTCAAACTATCAGGCCACACCCGCACCCTCGGTGTGCGAGTTCAATTAGAATTTCACCGGTTTTTTTATATGAATGATAATTTGATAATTGAAAGGTCGCAGACATTTTGATCTTTTTCAAATTTTTTTTCGTCACTGTCATACACAATATATAGCAGTCATTCATAAATCTTAATTTTTTCAACAGCTCTTTAGTGACTCTGGATTAAAGCTCCTTGTGTGAGATACGAAAGCTCCACACACCGATGTTAACCAATGTCTTTCGCTTTAGCTCGTTCTGCGATAGTTTACTGTTTTCATTTTTCTTAGATAAGGTTAGTTTTGCTTTACTTATCTAATGGAATGGAAGTGAGCAGGTCGCAAACTCTAGAATATCTGTGGCACCGGAGCCCTATTGACCTAAGCCTATGCCAGTAAGAATCTGGGTGGACATGAAGTGTTGATCGGCCATCGAATCGGTGGGAAAACTGTGGCTCTACAATAGCCAGTCGAGGTTACGGACCAGGCCCGTAAGCGATTTTTGAAAGAGTCCCAAGTCTAGAGTGGATCTGAGAAACTGTATCAACTCCAATACGCGACTCGAGATTACTTCTTAATTCTGAAGTGCAAGGTGTACATAACGAAAACGCGATAAAACACACATTCTGAGATACGTTGAGACTACCATCATACAATTTAAATTTTTCGTATCTGTATACGCGGAAGCGGCATCGGTATTCACCAAATGTCTCCCAGTTATAAAACCATTTTGGATCTCTCCCAGTTCAGACAGTATTCAGAATTGTATATACAAATAGGTGTCCGCAGAGTGCAGTATCTACTTATGTGCTCGTTAATAGCGAAGCCACGTTACGTAATAGCTGCTGTGAAATAACACGCCTTGTACACGCAAACAAAACAATAAATAGCATACGTAATCTCGTATTATAGACATTGTATCTGTCCACTTGTTCTAATAAAACCAAGACTGGGTACTGTCCCTAACTATTCGCACGCGTCTTTCATGTATCGGGCTTGGCCCACAACTCGGGGTCCCACTAGCCTAGCCAGGATCGACAGCGACAACCACTTGCGACACTTCGATATGACCTGATGAGCCCGAGCGAAAAACTAAAACTGTCCTTGGACCCACAACGAATTTAATCAGAAGAGGATAGGAGGAGTAGGAAATAGTTCCAACTTCCCTCCCTCGTCGAAGGAGGAGACAGTACAGGATTGCAATGACAATGAATTATTTATACAAGTGCAGAAAAAGAGAGGGCAACCAATAATAATAATAATGTATGTATTGCCGAAATCATTTTTTCACAGATAATGATATGACTTCACAGTGAAGTTCCACGGCCGGCTGGAGTTTCTGAGAAATATTTATGAAGTAATTTATTCTTATGCAAATAAAAACAATTTATCATGCGTGTGGACAAAGTTTAGAGCTTGTGACGTCACAGCGTGACAGCTTTGTGTGAAACGCTAGTTAAGTATAATTCCATAAATAAACAAACGGTTTGTCAATATCGGAGGGGACGTAAAGCGGGCGTGAACTGTGAAGTACTGTGAAGTATGGCAGTATTTCAGGGATTCGCGGTTTTACACGTATTACCCAGGTACTCGTGATGGCCTTTCTGGATAAGGGGGCCATCTAAAATATTTTTTTTTTTAATCGGACCAGTTTGTCTGAGAAAGAGAGCGCGCTAAACAGACAAACTTTTCACTCTTCAGCTTTATAATGTTAAGTACGTATTTACATGTCAAAAGTAATTTGTACTCCTTTGTGACTACACAGATCTTGTTTACTTTGCACTTTTCAATGGATGCTATTTCTATAGACGTCGTTTATATTATAATTCTAAATATCACGTGGAAATAAATGGAACCTGTACCTAGGCCCTAGCAAAGCTCAGCAATTTCACTGTCGTCTGCTATAGCAAAATATTTCGAAGATGGCATAGTAATAGTATTGTGTGATGTGTCATCTACATTATGACACGATCTAAATACAGGTAGTATAAAGCAGCTAAATGTTCTTTTGCGAGGTGTTTATTTCTTCAAGAGAATCGGCTATGCGTTCTCTACACACACAGTGTGATGTACAGATACAAAATTTTACAGTCACTTAAAAACTTGCATTGTTCTTTGAAAATAGAATTGAATATTGATCTCAATTATTATTTTCTTTATATTATTTTGTGTATACAAGAAAAAGTCATTTCATTACCGGGTGTGAAATATGTAGAAACTTCCGGGTGATATACCCAAAAGACATTTAATTAATTACTCACAGTAATGTGACGGGATATCCCTATAAACAAATAGAATTTATGTCTATTTCATGTCATTAAGCAAATACTGGTTTGATGAAATGAAAGTAGTTGTGCTGCAGGGACTTTAGTGTATTAGTGTGTAGTAGTGACCGAATAGTGTTTTTATTTGTATTTCTACATTGAAACAGAAATAAAGTGCAACACTTTGTATATCTTTTCAAAAATACCTGTTTATAAGTGTTAATAAATATTATTGAATTTAACAAGTATTGTAACGACTATTTTGTAATATGTTTTTACAAATAGAGAATTTTCTGTATTTTTTAATTTTCTTTACAATGAATAAAATTCGGGCGTCGCAAGAGGTATGACTTGCCTCTCTTTTCCTTTAGGCAAATAAACGTTTGTTGGGCAACACATATGTACTCGTAGAAAACTGGAAGAATATTCTTAACAGGGTACAAACAGAAACCTTATATGTAGAACACTGGACAAATAGTTTTGACAGAGTACAAACAAAAACGTTATGTGTTCCAGGAATAAATCATTTTTTTATGAAAGTGTATAACTACTTACTTGATAAATATCAAAGTGTTAGTTTTGAGTCCCAGTTTCTGGCACTAGAGGTCAGGATGGGAACTGGGCCCCAATGAATGTTTTTAAGTCTGCGGGGGCTTTTCGTTTGAACAGCCCCTCCTAAGGTTTAAAATCATGCTGCGAGTGCCTTACAGCCACGGAAGGTTACTATTCCGTTTTGTTGTACTATTAGTTAGATCAATCTAGAACTGAATATTTGGTTCTAGATTGTTCATACAAAGATTACTTTTGGAGTGATGTTCTTTATGTTATATCGATAATGACATCGACACTTGTAAGATATTGAATTTTTCTCTAGTAAGAAATTGTACAAATGGGAAAAAAATATTGGCGCAATGACCCCCCTACAAGAGCAGTCGCAGCCTTCCGACGACTACCAACTCCTATAGACAACCGCATTATTGTCATACATGATACGGCTATCTGGAGGATTTACTAGATAGTATTCTTTAGGAGCGAAATGTGTCTTTGACTTAAAGTCATAATCATATCTGCTTGTGACGCGGAAGTGCCATGTAATGTCAAGGTAACGGGTCTGTCGCCTTTGGCAAGTAACATTTGTTTTAATCGACGCTCCCCGACTTGTCTGGTATTTATTTGCGAACTGTATCACGCTCTTCAAGTGTTAGTGAACCCTACTCGTTTCACGTTTATCACTAACTTTAAGGTACAGCTTCGTGGAATTGCATTTATCACTGCCAGGATTGGTTAGCTGGCTTGCTATCATTTTAATAGAAATTGGAGCCTTTTTAAGACTACCGACGCATATGAACATCCGTTTAATTATTATACCGATGCGTTGCCCTCCTTTTCTCTCCCACCCTACGGGCCACATGGCACTCTCTTACAAAAATTTTATCCGACCCGTACCCACTTAAATGGGCGTCAAAATTATTCAATCACAGTAAATGTTAACCTATGTGAATAAGTTGTAATATAATGCAATTATTCAGGAGACAACTTATTCATGATGATATGTGTGACATCCCCACCCCATCTGACGCATAATTTGTCTGACTGATGAAATGTTTGTAAGTACAAACAAAAAAATATTTCAGTCAAAACACCTGTTTCGTACTTACTAAGTATTGATAACAGCAAGAACTTGCACAACCTGCATACTGTTGGCCAACTTCTCATAATTATTATAACCCATTTTATCTCTGCTTTATGCGTGAGTCGGCGACTTTTTCAGAATGTTTTTCTCATTACTCTTTTCCTTTATCACAGTCCAATTGACAATTACAAAGTATAGTTCAAATGATTGTAACACATTCTCAATGGTAGGGGAGCACGTCAATGAACGCGCCTTCTCTTAGAATATAAACTAAAACTTACCTCTGAGAAATATAAAAGCGATCTATTTCTCTTTTCCGTACAGAATAAGCACGAGCAGGTACTCTAGGCTCCAGTTGTCACAGTTATATTAAAAAGAAAGCCTTAGACGTCTGACTGCTGATGAAAATGATGATACTTAAATAAAATAACAACAACAAATTCTAAATAGCATTCTAGTAAAGACTTTTGTATATCTAAGGTATTCTAAGGTATTAAAAGATCAGCTATAAAGTACATTCTATAAACGGATCCCTCACGTATTAGACAACTAAAATATGAGCTGATAGTATGAGGTAGTGTCATGTTGAAATGCAGCCGATTTGGGCGGGCATAATCGGGGAGGTACCTCTCGCTTACGTGGCACTGACGCTAAGTGAATATCTCGTTTCGTGTGGCTTGCGTTTCCGATGGCCCACTGAAGTTGATGACGGAAGAATGAAGCAGCGGTGTGCCGTCTGTCTGTACAACAAATTTGCAGATGGCTAGGGTGTACGCAGAACACCAAAAGACCCGGTGCGTCTCGTTTGTCCCATGATAATATAAAAATAAATCTGTTATAAAAATACCTTTAAAATAATACAACTTACACTTAAATAGTTGTTGATGTATTACGCACTAATCGTAGACAGTGAGCTGTTATATAGTTGGGACTGTAGATACGCTTAGATTATGTCACGAGGTTTATTTAATTTGATTAGTCGCTCATTGAGAGTCAATGAAAACTAGTGCTTTTTAGTTAAATGAAATATACAGATAATGCCGTAAACCACATTAAGACCAAGAGAAGTATTATTATTATATTTTATTTTGAGATTATATAAATGTAAGTATTTACCTATGTTCTCATATATCCCGCATCACCATCACCACGGTCACGCCATGGTGAGCCGTAAAGCTTTGGAAACCTATATTATCATATATCCCGAATCACCATCACCACGGTCACGCCATGGTGAGCCGTAAAGCTTTTGAAACCCATATTATAATATATCCCGCATCACCATCACCGTGGTCACGCCATGATGAGCCGTAAAGATTTTGAAACCTATATTATCATATATCCCGCATCACCATCACCATGGTCATGCCATGGTGAGCCGTAAAGCTTTTGAAACAACAGGGCAAATGTGAAATACTTAAATAAACCGCCATTGTATCCGTTAAGTTAGTTTTATTATAATGGAAAATATTTGTTATATAAAATTGTCTATTTTTAATATCAAGATAATAAATACTACAGTATCAAAGTTTAAATGTTATACATTTTAGGTTGCTATCAGCTTTGCGGTTTCACATGATTTTACTACACATTTTTTGTAATACTGCACGCCATATATCGTGATATGCATACCTCATGATAAAGTACATGAATTGTGCAGCAGCGGTTAGGATTCTTTCGTTTTGGAGATTTACTTAAGTTCATGTGAATGCGAATGTTTGTTTGAGAGGCAATTTCTCTCGTACTTATGTCAGCACTAGGATTCCGAGCGCCCGGCTGCGTCGGGTTTCAAAGGTTTATTGAGACAGCGTTAGACATTCGAGACAAGTGCCGTATTGTATTAATCCAAAGCGTTAGGAAATCTACTAAGACATACAATCTAATGGACTTCTGGTCTGGCGGTTGATTAAATACACCACTGAACATGTACTCCTAAAGTCGTAGGTAATGTTAGTAGTTTTCTACGTTCATCAGTGGCCTTATTATATATGCCATATGTATATATGGCAATTGGGCTAGACTAGAACACAGAATAGAATATTATTTTGACTGTCACTAAGATATCACCATTGATTTCTATAAATACCACGCATGAATGTAAGAAAGTAAGAAAAATTTGGTGTGTCCACGTCGGAATCCTAATAAGACCCAATCGGTACTCCGCGCTGGGGTTTAACTTTTACATTCGTTTATCGTCAGCCTTTCTTTGACCACTGGTTGGTGATATGGGCAGATTCTAGCTACTTACACCCCGCTTTAACCGGCGACCATATGGAAATTGTCATCCCATCTCGCGGAAGAGCTAAAAATCCCACATCTACCGATATCCTCTATATGAGCTCATACTATGTACCTACGTGTATATTAAATGGTTAATCGTTTTTTTTAGTCCCAAATCTGAAGCCAAAGCCGGCGGGCGTCGATGATGGATTCAAAGGCGAGAGGGCAGCATGCGGCAGCTCCGTTGTCAAGGTTAGTGAAGCAACTACAGCTAGTATAGCTGTTCTATTGCGAATAAGGCGGCGTTCACAATAAATGCACTCCTTACAGTACATTGAGTAAACTTCCTTGCTAACTAAGCTTTGAATGGTTATAACAATTTGAGTGATGCACATTGTGAAGTTAAATTGGCAAGTGAACACTCAGGCTTCGCTCTTTTTTCAATACTGTTTATATGTGTTAAGTTGCGTTGGTTTCTGGGAGGGCCAGTTAACTGTAGAGAAGTAATTAAATCAGGAGTGTAAATAATTGAATAAATAATTTTTATATACTTTTTCAATTTATACTTACGACCAGTTTCAACTTATCATCATCAGGTAAACAAATATATTTGTAACAATGTAGTTCAATAAAAAATGTCTAGAATTAACGGCTTAGGTGTATTGACGCAATTTATCTGTGAGCCTAATTATTCCTCTATGGTGAGTAAAAAATGAAAAAATAATTACTTATTGTGAAATACAATAATTACACATGATCAAAATAACTGAAATATTTTATAATTGATGAAACCATAATTTGGTTTTTAACATAGATTTTTTTTATATAATAAATTATTAATTATTTTTAATAATGTCAAATTACAATGTCATACTGATCAATAAATAAATTTAAATATAGGGTTAATGTCAAAAAAATAAATTTTAACGTATAGATGTCACAATAACTTAAAATACTTATAGTAATGATAATAATTTGATTTTATTCAAATGTTATCATGAATTTCCATCAGGAAGTGACAATACATTAAGTATAGGAATGTATATATTTCATCAATCATATCAGGAATATAAATAATAATAGTTAAAAATTACTTTTCGAACGTCGTCAATTAAATCTACTGGTTCAACCACCATTGTCGGTTAAATGGTTTTATTACAACTGGTCAGTAAGTAAACTTATAAAAAAATTAAATTATTCCCATCATATGTTTGGTGGTGTTTGGTCTTTTGTGAGCACTTGCTCATTATAGTTTATCGTTTGAACGTAACTTAAGAGATTGGTACATCACGTGGACTATGATTGAGTTGTGTCCTGTCTCAGTTTAAATATATTAGCAATAATTGACTAAAATAAATTTGAAGACCGCCTTCAGTTCAGTTGGTAGAGTTGATTTGTTATACCAGAGGTCACGCAGAGTAGTACCTGCAGATACTACTGGTATTAATGGATTGTCAAGAGACTAACATTATGATATAGATAATTAAGAATAATGCTTCTGACACCACAGGATATTTAGTATTTGGCAAATGAGTGTTATCCTTGATCTCAATTAACGGGTCGCTGGCATATATTTCCCAGGTATTTAAAAAAAGGAGTGTCAATAATATAGAGTAAGACTGGAAGTTGTTGACGCCTCTAAATATATTGCTGCAAAAACAAATTGAACATTATTGTACACATGTTAAATTTGCTAGCATCGACTTATTTGAAAACTATGAACTGTCAAATTGTTAGCGGTCATGCGCAACAGGCATTTTTATATTTCTATTACCAATAAAAAAACATTTTCATCTTAACTTACCGTAAAACTAAGTCCCCTAATGCTGTCTACCTATACGTGGTCGATATTCATGATTCACAAAATCGACAGTAGGTTTTCAAGCGGTTTTCACCAATGGTTAGAGCGATTTTCCGAGGAAGGTTGTATTGTATAATTTCGCCACTTTCTTATGCACAGGAGAAGGCGGGGCGGATCGGTAGTTTCATATAATTATCAAAACTAACAATTAATCTTTAGTAACTAGATTGTAAACAATAATGAATTAATTATACTTGAATAAGTGAATAACGGTCACATAGTTTTGTCTTACTGTTAGTAACATACTTCACTACCACTAAAGGCAATAGCAACAGTTTAATAAAAAGCAGTGGAAGGTGACCGCTAGTTTCAAGCACTCAAGGTTCTTCCCGGCTCTTTCTTTGTTTCGTTGCACCGCGTGCGCCTGCGCATTGATTCAGTGAAACGCTTACCTCGATAGCTCGATCACTCGATACTCGATGACGACGCGTTTACTGTTACATTTGAGCTCGGAATACTTTAAAAATCATACCAACCTACTAACATGTACAGGTGTAAGTTTTGAAAAGTATTTTATACACAACAACTTGTGTCCGCGGTTTTACCTTGTACAATCTTTTTCATGGCAACCATTAAAAATTATTGGTTGCCTTAAAGTAGATTTTTCTCATACATTTTGACACCGACAAAACTTCAGATTGTAATATATACTGTGCCCAATTTTCTGTGAGAAAAATCAAATCCGTTGTACAATTTTTAGGTGAAACAATAATCAACATACTGAATATATGTTTTCATTACATTCACATTTATTATGATTGTATTTATTTTGTATGATTATAAATATTCACTGTATAAAATGAAGTCACGAAAACGAGCTTAGCTACACACCGTTCTAAATTAATTTAAGCGACACAGATGGCTTCACAGATTTGGTTTTTTATTAGTGTCTATTATGAAAATGCGGTCGAGGATTTAGGGTCAATTCATACTAGCGCAGAGTCGAAGCGCATCGAAGCGTCAATCCGAAACTTAATATAGCAAATTCACCCTTATTTCCACAATGTAATGCACATATTTCTTCCAAGGAAAAAAAAAAGATTCCCTCGCATGCGCGTGAATTCGCGCGCCTGCGCGCGAGCATCTCTAATTGGTGCGCGCGCATTCGCGCGAAGCCAAGCAGCTGTTAGGCGAACTACGCGCCGTCTGATCAGTCGGCAATGGGAATCGGACGGAAACTGTCTTGTGTCGAAGTGAATCACAATGGAAAACGACGAGAAATTAATTTATTTAGTCCAAAAATTCAACTGGCAACTGGTGTCCATCACTAATGCCACGAAAAAGCGCGCATTCTCGCGCTAATTCACGCGAATACGCGCGCATTCGTGCGACTTCGCTTTGATTGTGAGGAATTTGACGCTTCGATGCGCTTCGACTCTGCGCTAGTATGAATTGACCCTTAGATAAAGTATTGTTTGACACTAGACATATCACTCCACTTTACCATAATTCCATTATAATATTAATATTATTTTAATACAGCTACTTAGGTAGATAGCCAGTTAATAGCTAGGATTCTCATTTCATCTGAATATTACAACTTACAAGTTTACTTTCTTTTTAGACGGGAGTCATTCATGTTGCTGGAATAGAACTTAAAAACCAGCTCCTCTTGGCTACCCAGTGTACGCAGTCTATACCAGTATGTAAACTTTTTTTTGCCCGAACAGCACAGTAAAACTGAGGAGGTCAATTGTCTAATCATTCGGGTACCGCGTGTCCCTAGTCTGTTACACTTATTATTTATTAGCCATTTATTTATCAAAACATCGAGTCGAGTTCATGGACACAAAGAAGATCAATTATTTTATATAATTGTTGTAAACAAGCAATCATAGTATTGAAATTAGAGTGCTTTAATATGATTTCTAAGCAATGTGTTATTTTTAATAAAAATATGATATATTTCCTGTAATAATAGTCTATACCTGTTATCAAATTTAGGTCCTCAAGGCAAAAAAGGTTTTGTTACTCCTCAACGTACAATTCTTGATTAATTCAGGAATCAAGGAATGTACGTTAAAAATTATTTAATTGATTTCTCACTAATTCACTTCCTTTTTACGGGGCCTGACATTACAGTGAAAAATGTCCGCCGACTTCGGCAGTCCTGGTTATATCCATGCCGCTACGTCATATACTAAGTTAATTAAAGCTTGGCTCCGTTGCTACCGTACAGGGTGTCCCGCGTGTAATACTCCAGCGGGTTGAGGGTGATTGAGGGGACTATTAACCATCTGAAACATTATAAACTTTTACAAACATATCAACACGTAGCTCTTATGCATTTTCTAGCGTTTAACCAGCATAATCTTCAGTGTGTAGATTTTTTCCTCAGACTTTTGGTGATGATGTACGGACTGATCTTCCAGGTAGCCAATCAGATGATCCAGTCGAAGTCTCCCCGCGGTTTCACAGTGGCTGCACCAGCTGACGACGCCGAGATGTCGGAGAGTCTGCGACGCAAATTGATGACGCGGCGCAACAGCAAGAGCCTACCGGCCACGCCGGCGCACACGCCGCCCGGCAGCCCCACTTCACGCAGGAAGAACGCTAACCGGTGCGTGTACCATTTTTAATGGCTTTGTCTTTTGTTCACCGCTCATTCACATCGTAGCCGCTCCATTAATAATTTTTTTATATAGGGTAGTGCTAGTATCCAAGAAAGAAATACTAACTCGTGAAACAGCATTTGTTAGAAAGCTGTATCATGGCATTGCACGCACTCGTTCCGTATCTCGCCCGTTGCTCACATGATACCTGCAAGTATTGTTGCGTTTCTTATAGTTGAAGGTCCGCATGGCCCATTGGGAGTAGGGATGAAGGAGAGCATCGTATCTGTATAACCTCTACCTTATCGATTCCGCATTGTTCGGCTTATGCATAGAACGAAATGAAAAAAAAATGTATGAATAGCCTGAGTAGCGATGGAAATTGTTGTCACATCATTTCCTCGACGATTGCAACGCATTCTTCAAGATACATCGGAATATTACATTTTTTTTTTGTAAACAATAAACATCGCATATCACCAAACATTCATCAACGGTGAATTTTTTTCCCTCTTTTAAATTTGTCAGACCTCGCGTCGGTGGAGTTGTTTTTTTCCACATTACCCTGTCGTCCGCCATTGTTTTTCTCTAACTGGTCGATATAATATGTCATGTTTAGCCAACCTCTATCTCTATTTCAAGTTGTGTTTCTACTACGGGTTTAACTAAAGCGACATGACGTATGAATTGAATTTTGGTCAACACCACGACTCCTTCTCGTCTCATTTCATGTGCTTTGAGAATTTATCTCTCTAACCAATATCGTAGGTACCAAGAGTGTATTAATCTGCGACCTTTATCACTCCTTTAGTTATACTCAAGCCGCAGCCAGAGGGCTGTTTAGGAGATTGACCTTCCACCCACCCCTACGAATATAAATTTGGAGCAATATTTAAAGAAATGAATTAAGAGAATAGATAGCTATTATCTCATATAACGGTGTTACGTGCGATTTCACTCATTATAAATCATTATCACACCGGCGCCTTAGTTCCTTAAGGAGTGAAATCCCGTTCACACGAGAGATTTGAAGGACGCCCGTAACATGCATTTCTGGGTTGGTCAGCCTATCTGTTCAGACGTGCCGAACGATAAACTTAGCTATCTAGTTTCGATCACCATTGTTCTATTCAGAACAATAGCATTCCTGATCCGGCCTTATCTTTGGTATTATTAGGTGAAACTGCCATTTTTAAAGCCAGTTTTTTGTCCGTATACACAATTTTAAATACAGTTAGTAAATGAGTGATTTGAGTGATTGTGTAGGTCCGATTTTTTAACCTTTCCGTGCGAGTACGCTTTTTTATCGCGTTATTCGCTAGCTGCCAAGGGAGTATTACCGTTGTTTTAATAAATTCGCGTTGCGTAGTTCCCTTCAAGGATTTTCTAGATTCAGTGTGAAAGAAATGCGTGCACGTAAGTCAACGCATATTTTGCAATCACCCCTACTTGGTTGATAACATCTTTGCCTCACCCCTCCCGCTCTGTGCTGGTTTTTGCTTCGACATAACCTTCTAGAGGACATGTCACTCCCTACCTGAACGAGCATCATTTTAAAATTGAAGCCCGTCAGAAATCTCATTCAGCGTGTCTACTTCTTGGTGTGTTGAGGCCCGAGGAGCCTCCATATTTGTATAAAAAACTGGACCGGCTATCGAACCTAAGAACTTGTGAATCCCGACAGTGTTCTAAAGATCTTGCTGTACAAAACACAAAACAGTCTCGTTTAGGGGTGGCTTCCGGTACGCAGCTTTTAGATGTTGGAACAACATACCCTCGCCAATTAAGAACATGACAATTTTTTTTACATTTAAAATAAAACTAAAAGTATTTATGACAAGTAGACAACAAGAACATAAAAATCTTGTCCACGATTTTAGTGTTATATAGGTGAAATTTGGATCCAATCGGCAGCAAATGTATTTATTTGTAATTGTTGTATATAATCTGTAAGTTTGGTAAAAGTTAGAATGACAGCATTGCAATTAACTTGTCATTCCGCCTTCTTCTGATTTGACCATCACTCTTCTATACTGTTGTTTTGCCAATGACAAGTTAAATAAAATTTCACGTTATTTTTTTAACGTTTAAAATTGGTTATGTTGTTGTACTGTGTAAGTTGTCTTGTATGTGTTGGTGCGACCGTGTTGTCAACATATGGCTCATGCGGAAGACCGCCGCTGACAATTGTGTCAGCAAATGTCGAGCTATTTTCCATTTTTTGCAAGGTCTACATTAAGATTGAATTAGAACTTCTTTATTGTAATAAGTCTAATGTTCATTGTGTAGTTTTTGCAAAAATAAATATTTTATTTATTTATTTATAATAGATAACGAAAACCCGCAATTTTTGGGAACAGAAAGAAGTCGGACGCTACCAGATCAAGTGAATGAGGCGGATGCGGCAACACTTCAAAACCATAATTGTGGATTTCGACAATTGATTGCACAGACGTGTGAAAACGGGCTTTGTCTTGATGAAACAGGACTTTTATTCTGAGTATTCCTGGACGCTTTCCTTTGATTTCCTCTCGCCTTAGCCTTTTTAGGGGATGGTGAACCAGGTCTTCTCCGCTGTTCCGAGTTTTGTTTTGTTTCTGACGTACAGTAATGAACCCATGTTTCGTCTATTGCAAGAAACTGATTCAAAAGATCATCTGCATCGGCTAAATAAATCTAAACAGTCACGTGAAATAGTCATCGTCCTTTTTTCATCAACTGAAAGCAGTCGCGGAACCCACCTCGCAGACACCTTGTGGGAACCCAATTCCTTGAATATAATGTTTTGAGGTTGTTCTTAAGACATAATCTCGGCTATCTCACTAATTTTTAATCGGCGGTGTCCTATAATTAAATCAAGTACTTTTTAAATGTTTTCATCAGTAGTGGACGTCGATGGCCTTCCAGAGCGGGTTTCATCTTTCACACTCTCTACCACGCTTTAATTATGTTATCCATTTTTGGCGGGTGAATTAGACAGACCATAATCTCCTAAAGCATCGAGCACGCACCATGGAAGGCTTTCGGCGACAGCACCTTCTTATGGAGGTACTTAATGACGGCATGCTGCTCGATTTTCTTTATTTCCAGAAACTTTGTCCGATTGCTTAAAATTATTAAAAAACAGTTAACTAGTCTGAACTCAACTAAATGTGGGTAGATTGGATTTCTAGAACTGAATGAATCTGTGTTAGGCCGAGTATTTTTCGATCCACCCTCGTATTTATAGATTATATAATTTAATATCTTCAGATTCTTCACGTCACCTTATGAGCCTGTTGAAGAATTTGGAAGCCGTTCCTGGCTGACCATGGCTCTTCTTGGATTCAAGAAGGACCTTACGACATCTACTTCTACGCTGGCTGAAGAAGAGCACATCGATAACAGATTACAGAGTATGTTATCCTATTTTTACACATTTTGATTTGTTTCCTATAAATGTAAAGATAAATAAATATCGTAAACAATTAATTATTGTACAATATTGTAAATTAAAATAATTACTTATTGTACTGACCACAGATGAATAATTAGATTCAGAGATAGTATTAAAAGCATAAATTGCGTCAGTACACTTAATTGTAGACATTTTTATTCAACTACCTTCTTAAAAATATTTGTTTACCCGATGATGATAAGTCGAAACCGTCGGTTGTAAATATAAATTGAAAAATAAATTGTGGAAATAGTATACATATAAAGTTAATTTACATTAATCATGTGTTAATAAGATTGTGTAGGTGCACACATAAAAAGGATATTGGAGTCTTTTTTTAGAAAGCTGTGAAAAAGCATAATAGTGTAAAACCATAACCAGACGAGCGTTACACAAGCGTAACGCTTTACGTCACTTACGTCGTATAGGTCCCTTGCGCGCTACCGTCCCGTCTCTTACCTAACAGTTTTTTTTTAATTTTAAATTCATATTATTTATGTAACACATAAAAAAATGAGGCGTCCTAAATTTCGTTGCCATTCGTCAATTTATGAACCCCCATCTACGTAGATTAATTTCATTTTCTAACTCTCCTTTAATATAATATGTTACAGCTGGTTCTCTGGCAGAGTCTGTGGAAAATTTGGGTCCAGCTCCCAAGGTGGAACGCACCTTACCATCCTCGGAGCCCAAGGCGAAACCCCAGAATTACCGGCCTAAGCCTTCCGAGCTGCGCGAAATGAACTTCTGGTCGCCGACATCTATGTGAAAAATAACTTCACTACGTTAGTGTTCTAGCAGTAGGTTTACTTGGTAGTTCTATTTTCGTTAATGGTTCTGTTTCTATTGGTAGTTCATTTTTATAAATAGCACCATTCTTATAAGTAGTTCTAATATATGTATGTTTATTTAATATCAGTATTCCATTGTTCGTGTATTTATGTTTTTTAATTTGTCTGTATATTTTGTAGCGACATTTGATATTAATAAGAAAAGTATGTCGCTAGAAATAAAATAATATATAAGATAGACGCAATAAGGAAGTAATGTGCCGAATTTAATATTATATCGGAAATAATAGGGAATGGTCTAAATCGATTAGCAAATTGTTGCCTATGATTCGTTGTCTTAATTTAAACAATAACCTATTAAATATGCGTTTTAAATTTAGTCTCTGCACTGGACAATCATTTCAGAATGCCACTCATATAGATTGTAATATGTTGTAATGTTTTTATTACTATTTATTATGTATTGTCTTACTTCGTCCATGGTCATAATATATCAATTCACTTTACATCATTACGTTAATTATTAGAATAATTACTACTATGAAACTAATATCTAATAGTGGCGTCTTCTGTAAGCTGATAATATTGAAGTTATTGAAATGTTTCGTTAATCATAACGTCAGCCTCATTTTATATCATCGTGTTAATATGTTTTGCCGCGCGTATGTCATTAGCAAGCAGCAATAAAATAAATTATAAATTTATAATAAAATAAATTATGTAATAATAATTTATTTTATTGTTACTAGTTTTCGGTCACATATACTAATAGATGAATAGTAGAAGTAATGTATCAATTTGTATTGTCTATCTACTACCATGTTGGTTAGACTAAGAGTTGCCTTATTATTAACGAAAAGTCGGACAGACCCATCAGTTTGGCCGACAATTTGGACGAAAATGCCAAAATACCACATTTTTTGGCTTGAATATAACAGACAGATATTCTGAATGGTCAATAAAAACAATAACATACTGTCAATTCTATCTAGCTTTACAGACTCAAAGAAAAACGATTTCATCGAGGAATATGTTAACAGTAATTATCGGAACACTTTCTATGCGTTGCGTTTGTGACCGAATTTATGCCAAGTTACTGACAATGTAATAAGTAACAACGAATTTAACCTTCATGTCAACATAGCTGAGAATACATAGTAATGCTGGGAATTTATTGGCAACGACGTCATCAAATTGCTATAAGCCATTTGAAGCGTCATTCTCTATGTGCCAAGTGTGTGATGGGTTTATAATACAACGATCATAGGGCACGCTGTGACTTAACAGCATTACGCGGCCGGGACGCGCGCGTAGCGAATGCTTTGAGGATGCGCAACGTACACTCCGCGCAAGCTCAGCGTATACGTCGTTTTGCCGCGCCACCATATCCTTCGTTCTTCATTCATCTTCGAAGTGAAAACGTACAGCAGTGTTTACTCGTCGGTAATCATATTGTTACTAAATATATCCAACTCGCTGGTCGCGCAACACAAAGGGAAATTGTTGCGTCTGCGCCACGTCTCCGCGACCTTACCGCATACCGCTTATATCATATTACCCCTTGATCTATTACAAAATCTATGTGGTTTAGCAAAATTATTTTGCAACTAAGACTAAATATATAAATGCCATATCATAACTGATCCGAATTTAAGAATGGAGATTTGTTGGTGTAATTTCAAAACAACATTTTGTGAATAGCAGTACTATTTTAATTTAATTTAACTAAAGTTACAAATAGAAAGTTTTTAAAAATGCGATACTCAAATAAATACAAGAATGATCTATTTTATTTTTATCATGAAGTTTGTTAGATTGGTTCAAATTAAATTGCACTGAGGATAGAATTTGAAATGATATTATACAATTGTATTAAAATTTCTCCAAGACTTTGGAAATGTTTTTATTTGAAAATTATTTGTATAAATTTATGGAGACGACACAGTCAGATATGAAATATAACTACTTAAGATGTCCTCCTTCTCATTGGACCAAAAATTTACGGTTAATGGACCGACAAAGCAGACGTATCACTTTGTATCCACTCAAATTTTGAAACGAATTAATTACCCAATAAGTGTAATAATGGCGATGTATAGAATGACGTATTTTGAAAATTGTGAAGCGGAGTAAGCGTGTATTTTTTGTATGAATAAAATCTAAGGTAATGCGGTATTTTGCTACAGTAAAATGTTCTTCATCCGATGTTAGAAGATGGAAATTCATTTTTATAGTAGGATGTTTCTAGTATACTATACCAGCACAAAATAAACGAATTATGTCGTGGCACGTTTACTACCTATACTGATGTCGAAATCCTTATGGTCGTTTTGATATTCTATATACCTATGGATTTGGCTAGTAAAAATATTACTCTGACAATTTACATGGACATTATGTTAAAATTCTACATCTAGTCAAATCCATAGATAGATAACGCCCGATTGAGAATATCTGATACTTTAACTCTCCCTTGATCATGTATAGTAAAAGAAAAGTTGGAAATGTAAAATATAAGTAAATGAACATCAATGTAATACCTTCGAGTAGTTCGCATATATACCGCGTTACGTTTCATGCCGCCTCTTAGGTTTGGGGCCTGTAGCTAGGTTAAGTCTTGTCACTGCATTCTGATTGTTACTGTCAACCATTGACAAAGTTTGCCTAAAACAGCTGGTTGATTATCTTTAGCAGTAGGTTCCCATAAAAACAATAACTTAAGTATCTAATAAATGGTAGTCATTGAAATTGTTGTTTTTCTTAAGCCCTATGATGTTAGACTTAGAGAGGATAGTCTGGGAAAGAGGAGTACCACCAGTACGTCGCAACTGACCCGGGAGGTACCTCTCACTCATATGATGCCGCCGCTAAGTTTGTGAGTTTCCAGAGGCATATTGGAGGAAAGGGGAAAAGGGAAGAAGGGCAACACATCAAATCACGTTGTCAAAGGATCAGACTGGTAAGCGTCCTCATCCTTAAAAAACAAGCGAATATAGAATTACAAATAAACATGTAATAACTAACACTGTTACTTTCCTGAAAAATAAAAACAACTCGTCTGCAGCCCTATTTCCTGACTGGGTAGGCGGAGTGAACGGAGCGTCACATGTAAATATCCTTACAAGCCAGCCTTGCCTCCTCCATATTCATAACTTCATATTCATAGAAAATAACTAATGTTATTGGAACCACCTGTTGTGTGCGTATTAATATTTAATACTTATTACAGCCATTATCTACACCGAGTAGGCCACGCCCAATTGATCCTAGTAGAATTTATTGATTTACATTTTTTTTTTCTTTCTTACAAAATCCATAGACATCATAGTGTTAAAACTTCATCTAATTAAGGATTTATTTTTAATACATATATCATAAATTAAATTCTTTTGTTTTCTTTATGGTCCTATGTTATAGTGTTTACGTAAATATCGTTTATTTACGCATGTCTGGTAGAAATACATATAAATAAGACTGCCCGTGTGTACACTCGTAAGTTTCACATATAAATAACTAGCTGTTGCCTAGTAATTCGTCCTCGTGGACTTTAGACAAAACAACATGCAAAAGCTAGTATTTCTATAGCTTTCGTATTATTCTGGCACGTAAACATTACCAAGTTGCATCAAAATCCGTTCGTGGCGTGATGAGTCACAGACATCCATCCATCCATCCCTATATATTTTCGCAATTATAACATTAGTAATATTATTCTGTAAGTACTCATGTGTGCACAATAAGTATTTTCTTTCTTTCTATCCTACTACATCGTACATAGGTCCTACTATATACACACATTATACACGTGCATTGTTTTATTTACATGAAATTATACCTATGAAAGCATGACGCAAGTAAAACTCGCGTGAAGTATAATTGGATCACGTGAATATATTTCATCCTGTTTTTACTTGTTCGTGTTGACCTGTTTCTGTTAATACATTATCCGTGTCATAATTATAAATAATGCGATTACATTTAATCAGCATTACGCACGGCATTCGGCATTATTTATAATTATAATTTTAATTTATATACTTTTATAAATACTTAATAATTGTATATTTTTATGTCTTAACCTTTTTTTAACAATTTTGAAAGTCATTAAAGACATCAGTGGCCTATCTCCTAACAATTCAGAATAAATAAAGAATATACATCTCCAGTCATGATCCTCCCCGTGATTCATTCATTCACGTCAGCCCTCGACGTAAGAGTCTCATGCGCCATGACTGAGATCGTTATGTGAGACTTGAGCCAACTAAGACCACACGGTCTTCCATGCCGGTAGTCAATGTCGAGGCGTCCAGGCGTACCCTAGAAACAATGTTCCCTGGACACATCAACAGACATGGACCACCGTTGTCCAACAGATGGTTTCGACAAGAATTGCCGAGAGTGTAGCCCCCTTTCGGCTCGAAAGACTTGCTCACGTCATGCCACCAACTTCGGTCTGATTCTGCTAGGGCATAGGGTGCTCCCACCCATGGCCCATGGTTGGAGGTCATCGGTCACCTTCCCGCAACCTTTCCGCTGTCTCTTTTGCGGGCACCACTGTGTCGTAAAAAATGACGATACCATTACAAAAGGTATCGCTTTGGATACCTTTTGGAATGCTCGAGCGAGAGGCTTCCTAATTTGATGACTGCCATGAGGTACTTGGAGCTGCTGCACCCACGGTGTGTTTACTCTGTAAGAGTGTTTACTCTGTAAGAGTGTTTAACGCGGTATCCTCGTAACAGTTCCCCAGTGGTGGCACTCGGATGTTGTTTCGCGGTGTATGCGACTCAGATAATTTCCGAATTTCCGAAGAACTCGTGTCCTGTATCATTACCTATATCAACCGGAAGAATAGGCGACCATGTTGCCTTTGGATGTAAAAAGGAAGTCCTCAGGAAGGGTCTTACGGTTGAAATTGTGGCGTGTCCAGCACTTGTTGAATCAAACCGCTCTTTCTTTTCTTAGCTTTCGCTTCTAGATCCCGCAGCAAAGTACCGGCTAGGCGTCTCGCCACCTCAAAGGAGACGCGTGGTATTCCCTGATAATCCCTTTGGCCTTTAGTTTGGGCTTGGCGCAGAATTCTGAGATTTTCACCTCCGATCTTTAGGTTCCAGGCACATCGGTGTCCCATATAGGGCCGTAGTACACCATAGGAGAGTCTCCTACAGGAGGCATCAGGCCCAAATTGGTTGGGCAGCACCCGTGACAAAGCAGCCGCTAGCCCCCTTAGCTTTGGGGCCGAGCCTCTGAAGAGCCAAAGACAAAATGCCTTATTTTTCTTTATTTGCTTTTGCACGTTTTTATGTGCCAATTAATAAACGCGTCCCGGGACGAGGCAAGGACACGTTAGCATGCGGACAGTCAACAGTTATGCGGATGGCTACGGGTGTCCGTAGTCCTCGGGAGGTTCCAACGGCTCGTCAGCCCCTTTTACAATACGAAAAAAAAAATTAAGCATGAGCGAATTTATACTTCGACTGGCACTTGCCCAATTTACGGGCGGCTGTGCCCACAACCTTTTTTGAAAGCTGGATTCGCGCCTGCTCATGGTGTCCTACCCGGTGGACTGACTTGGTTAAGAAGGCGGGGAGCTCTTGGATGCGAGTAGCTCGTGCCTATGGCGTCGCGCTCAATGGAGACGTCTATGTCCAGCAGTTAACGTCGACCAGCTGATTATGATAAATCATTCTCATATCAGAATGTATTTCCCCCATCAAATTTTTTATAGTATAGAAGGGCAAACGAGCAATCGGAGCGTATTTACGACTACCAACGCCCATGGACATTCGCATAGTTAGAATGCTTATGCGTTGCCCCATATTCGCCTGTCCGCACCCCATCAGTATATATATATATGTATATATATATAGATTGAATGATGTGATTTAGACTTATACACGATGAGATATATAGACGTGAGTGATGAGTCTCATTTTCCTTTTACTTGGCTCCCTGTTTCTATCCGCCGCTGTTGCTCAGCCTCTAGATCAGCAATGAATTTAATCTGAATATAAAAGCAGAATTTGGTCATTCTCTCCAAACGTCATTGGCTTATATACCAAGTCAATGTAATCTATTTCGGCCTGATATCAGCGGAAAATTAATGTTTCAAATTATAGAACCAGAGAATCCGTCCCGTGGCTGTCGAAGCCAAAGTTGAGCAAATCTTTCGTCCACCACACAAATGTAGGCCTTCCCTTTAGTGGGGAATGTACGTAGGGAGTAGAGACTCCCTCTTCACAGAGGTGAAGACAGGACCTACAAATTTTTTCTGTCAAGAAAATATTTTTTTGAAATACCACACAAGGTCAAGGGCCATGAACGATTTTGGTACAATGATGACAACTACGAGGACAGACATAGTTGAGACTAAGTAATAGTACTTACTTAGCCTCAACTATGACTCTTCTGAACTATGCTTTTACTAATTAATTTGATTTTTTTCAAATTGATTAGTAAAAGCATAGTTTTTGATTTTAAATTTAATTTTAACTAATTTGTACCCCAGTGATCGCTTGTCTTAAATTTCACGTCCCTAGGATCTCATTGGAGGCCTCCGCTAAGATCCTAGAGACGTGAAACTTAAGGCAAGCGATCTCTGGTGTACAAATTAGTAAAAGTCCGAAATAATCGGAAACCCACAGAGCTTCCTTGGGCACTGGAGGTTTAGGTAAAGAAAGTTAATAAAACCTATTTGTTGATCACCTAGTCGACTTGAACTCCTACAAGTTGGGTTCTTACTTTATCTTCACGGTAAATAAGTACGATATTGTAAATCGATAAAGGTCATCAGCCAATCTGCCACGAGGATAATTCAATTTATTACAAGAACTTATTTCAAAAAGTCAGGACGGCGCGGCCCTAACATAATTTGTCGTCGAGTGTTTAATTTGGTTTGCGTGATAAAATTGTATGTATTTTATGATTTAGAAAGCATTTGCCTAGTTTCCTTATCGCCGTGACTCAAACTGCTTTAATGTAGTGCCCTTTTTATATAATTGCCTTTACGTAGAGCTATTCGAGGTTAATTTTGTACACTATAAATAGCAGTGTAATGTAATAACAGAATTTTTTATGAGAAACTACCGATCCGCCCTGGATTCGCCTGTGAATAACATGGGCCAGACGGCTATCTCAACAAATTACATATATGCTAAAACATCTTTTGCAAGTTTTTATGTGCCAATGCTCTCTCGACAATCGCTCTGCCCTTTGGTAAAAATCGCATGAAAATCCGTTCAGTAGATTTTGTGAAAATCGACCACATGACATATGGTCGATTTTCGCAGGAGCTCTTCTTCTCTTTGAGCTATTCGAGAAGTTCCTTTAATAATATGTATAGATGTTGTTCCCTGCTTGTCAGTTTTATAAGATTTCCTTAATCCTTAGACATTTAATAATTATATTTGGTAATAGATTTTCATTACGTCTTAGCGTTAATAAGTCTCTAGGTAAGGTTGTAATTATCCATATTTCTAATAATTACAGAATATATTAAAAACCGAAATTATTAAGATTACTCAAAAAGGTGCGGGCTTTTATTGTGTGCGTAAACATTCACAATTTTAACCGAACAGTAAAGAGGTGATACATTTAATATTGGTGCACTTGCTAAAATATGTCCATACCGTCATGGTACAGATAAATAGAAATACCTCTAAAGTAGACGATGAGTTGAAATGGAAAGTTAGTTTAAGTGGGAATAGAGTGATTTAGGAATTGCATAATGGAAGGCGCTTTTGGGAAGTCGAAGTGTCTTCAAGTAGGTGCCGAGGATAGTAGCTGTGTAGTCGCCGTATGATTAAATAAAGAACACTATTTTTGTAAATTTTATGCGAGTAACACCCCAATGCACAGGTAGGTTAAATACTCACTAGCTGATTTTAGCGAGTGACTCTTCAAATTTGATATGAAGCAAAAACACGTGGATATACAGGCCGACTGGTGAGTCATTTTCATCACTGCATTAGGGTATTCATTGCTCTATTTTTATCTAAATCAAGAAATAAAATGAGTACCTTTTTACCAAAATATCCTACAAATTACTGAATGCGTTTATATTATTTACACAGGCGTGCATTACATGACCAATGGCGTTTGGGCTATGCTTGGGCTTCTGGGCAGACGCGACACGGACATTACCATGCTTACACCTGACACAGAGAAACTACAGTGACCAAATATGATTTTAACCCCTTTGCGATTTCCTACTGTAGATACCTATAATATGATTTTTCTTTCTATTTTAGGTACCATCTTAAATGTGTTACGTCTATGAGTGATGAAAATATCTCGACAATTAATTATTTAAGTATGTAATAAATGATAACAGATTACTCTTCATTTTGTCGCGTGCAGTTTGTAAATTGTGAGAGTCCGATGGATCGTACGGGAGAAGGGAAACGGAGCGCAACACATCTACATAACCGTGTGGATATGAGTAGTCACTAAGTAAGCTATACATAATTGCTTGTTTCCAATGCTATAAAAAGTTAGCACAAGAGTCTTTACAACGAATTGCACCGAGAGTACACATATAATTCTAATGTTATGAAAAAAATATTTTGTATAAAATTATGAATCACGTAAATCAAAATAAAACCGTTTAATCCCTTGATCTCTAAGATTTTTCTTAAATCTGGGGTTAAGAAAATTCTTATTACTCGCAGATTCTCTTTGGATTTTTCTGATAATTGTCATTCCATTAATCAAAGCCCGGTTATATTAGCGCCAGAGTTTCAAAGGATCGACTAATTATATTCTTTGTAGAAAATAATTATGATTTATCGACATGATAAATGCTGGCAATTTTTTTCATATAATACTGCATGCCTCTATTCATTAGCAATTCAATAGTAGGTCTTTAGTAAAAAGTAGTTAAGACATCATGTGATTATGTGTGTGTCTTAGTTTAGCACAAGAGGGCAAATGAGCAGTCCGTGATTATTTTTGACCAACAATGCCCATTTAAATCCGCATAAGTCACAACTGAAGCATATGTTTGTATATATGAAACGATAAATATTTACGGTGTTTTATTAGGCAACTAGTTTGGGTTGGGTTTTCAATAATATTCTTCGCGTATTTGAGGTTTATCTCAAGTCTGAGCATTAAGGACTAGCATCACCCTGTGGTTTTACCCGCGTAACTGCGGTCCGTCAGAGTCATGGTATATAGCATTCCTCGATATTCAACACCACTCGCCTCCTATTCAACACAAAAATATTTTTTCAATTCGAGCCAGTAGTTCCTGAGATTAAACTAACAAATAGAGTTTTATATTATTAGCATAGACCATTAGTTTTTTTATGTAGGGGGACAAACGAACAATCGGAGCCTTTCATCGACTACCGACGCCCATGAACATCAGCATAATTATGCCGATGCATTGCCCTACGCAACACCGTAGGTGTCCCTTTACTCTCCCACCATTGTTCCAGCCTTATCGTGGCGGTGGGGCTTAGTAGCCTCGGGTAAACCCAGGCGAAGCCAATTGAACTGAAGGGGATCTTTACACCCCTCTTATAAGAAGAGGGGGTTTAAAGATCAGGAGGTGGAATCGTTCTCGGTACCCTTTTTATAAGAAGGGGGGACCTAAGAGCAAGGGTAACGCTTTTGTGCACTGGGCAAGGGGCGAGGATGGGAACCTCACCCCATTGCACTGTCCCAAAGTCGGTGGGGTTGTCCTGTAGTGCTGTGCAACCCCATCTGTGGAGGTGGAGTTGGTCCCTTAGGGGGCCCGTCGAGGTGCCCTGATGATTGTTGTTCCGGGGCACCTCACCAAGGGCGGCGCTGATGGCACTCGCGGTGGTTTATGTGGGTATTCGGCACTATCATGTGCCGCGAGTCCCATATACCACTGGACCCCACCCAGGGCCGATGAAGACGCGTAAATGCGTTTCCCCGCGTCAACAAAAAAATAAGGTGTCATTTACGCCGGTATCAAGTCAGCGAGAGGTACCTACCCGGTGCTGCCGGCCCAATTCCGTTGCATAGAAGGATGTCGTGTCACGCACCATGCGTGGCACTACATACTCCTATGCAGCATAGCACTACTTCTTACTAGAATAGATGACTATCGATGCCCATAGACATTCGGATAATCATTATGCACATGCGTGGCCTTCCTTTCTCCACTCCTCTAGTCAGCCGCCGGCTACTTACAAGCGGTGCGAAACTCATCAGCGTAATCAATGTACAAGGCGGGATTCGAACAAGCAACCTTTGGCGTAACACGTAGACAAACCACCGGTACAGAGTATATTGCATGGAGTATGTACAAAAATTACAACACCATTTTACAATCCGACTACCAGAGGTACGCCGGCTCGTCACATTCCATCTTTATAAATGCAATAACACCATATGCCATAATATTATTTTTATAGGATAAGGGGCAAACGAGAAACTGGTAGGTAACTACCGCCGCCCATGGACATCCGCTTGACCCGAGGTTATGCAGGCCCACAAAGTAGAATGTAAAGTAGAAGGATTCATATAACGCTTGCTTCAATTTTGCCCTATTTATAATCTTTTATTATATCATTTATATTTCTTCGACCAGCGTGCTACATCTTCGGCAGGTGAAATTTGTGGACGCAGGTCTTGTCACCTATAAAAAATGACTGCTTGCCTGAAAACGGGGGAATCCTTTCTAATATAGAAAAGCTTAAGCTGTAGGAAAGTCATGTCCAATATTGGGATGACACAAAAGACTAGCACGTAACATTACGTGCACTGCGACTCATTATTAATTGTTTAAATTACGCAAAGGTTTACGTTACCATCTCGACGTCCTGTGTGAAATTATTTGAGGTGAGAATTAATTACAGTCGGGGTTAAAAGGAGGCGCGGGCCTTAATATTAATAATATAATCGATGCAGTACAATCGTCGAATGGTGAGCAAGTGATTATTATAGTTCTTAGGACGTAAGCGATAAAGTTTGTAATTCAACGTTGACATAAGTTGTTGCCGGGTGTACGGACGGGAGGCTGCCACTCTCATTAGTGTGATATCGATATAGACGTGGTTCACATAGATGTAACACGCTGCATGTTAATTGCTCGCGGTACTAGAATTACGTCGGCGTCTCGTTAGTGTATTAACCAGCTTTATATCGCCAGATAATCTCACCGACGTAACAATTAATAAGTACGTAAGTCAAATCATGTTATAACTATAGTTATCATATGACTATACTTACAAAAATGGCTACCTGGATTGATTAATATGGAAAAGTTTTAACTGAAACTATGCCGTGGTGAACCCAATAGCCTCAATGGAAACAAAGAGACTCGTCGTCGTTCTAAAGTTATCGTTTCGTTCTGGAGGAACGTTCTTCGTCGAATCTTATATAAAGTACACTGAAAGTGTTTTGCATGATTAAGTTGGACGTTTTGAAGTTATACCAACTCAGGACGCGTGGAGCACTTTTCGGCATTGTAAATAACATTGAACTCGCGTCATTGGCACGCGTGACGATTACAAGTAAGGCGCTTTTCGCCTCTGTGCCCAGTTACGGCGCTGTGCGTAGCACTATTACTATTACTGCATACCTATCGAGTGATCGTATGTGCCCGTATTGTTAATCAAACTTGTACCTTTTCCCCCTCCTATAGGCTACATCGCGACAGCACAGCTGTCATGATTGAAGGCCACCGCGACCCTTTCGGTTTTCTCGACAGACGGGCAAACAGCACAGACAGACATACAACAAAGTCGTCAAATTATTGAGGTACGGAACTGTAAAAAGGTTATCTCAAAGCCGCCAGCACTTGGCAGTTTTAAAGTTTAATATTAGGACCGACTCGATCCGCGATCGAAAGGATCATGTCGTTTAAATATAAAACAAATATATTTCTGCCTAAAAATAGAAACATTCACCCACTTGCGTGTCGATTAAAAATATTCGTGTTACAATTCTTAAACGAAACTCTTCAGCTTTATTAATTACTTAAAACTAATTTGATATTTGTATTGCGTGGCTGACAGTTATATACGTAAATGTTTTAGTTTTAATGCGGCAGGCGGGGTGGTTTTAAATGCTTACTCTAAAATGCAGAGACGTTGATATTCGCAGAAACAAAATATCACGTGCCTTTTGTGTTTTAAAGTTGTATTCAAAATGTTAAGTGGTTATATAGTACCTGCAGCGACCTCGTGGTCAGGGTTACTTCGTGCCTTAAAACAATTTTTTCATAACTATCATAACCCGGGGGGGCTATGATAGTTATCCCCTTTACACCACGGGAGTGTGGGGAGACATGGTCATCTGATATATATTAAGTATGAAAATGTCGAGTATGACCCACCTCTAGTTCCCTCCGCTGCTAGTCCTTATTTTTCAACACCGACCTTAAGGAAACTCATTGCAGAGAGCCGAGGGAAATATTAAAACTGTTTTGGGACATGCACTTGCAGAGGCGTAGCGTGGACCCTTAAAGACAGGGGCGAATTTGCATTGGGGATGCGATCCTTACCTGTATCAATATGATCATGGCGACCTTTGGAGGTAATTAAATCAGACTTCGGGATAACCCTCTTCTGCGCGGCCGTGGGCCCGTTTCGCCTACGCCTAGCCGCGTCACCACACTAATTTAATCAAAGGAAGATTCAAGCTCTAGAAGGTGAATGCAAATCATTATCAGTAACTACACCGATTACAATTAAAATCGTATTTAAAGGTGAAATGCCTCAAAGTGATTTCTGCACGATGAAGCAATCATTTTAACGTGGCAAATAACTTTTAAGATCTATTTTTTTGCTTTAGTTTATAACGCTGGTTTTATGTGCCAATATTATAGGCGCTTATCGAAGAATAAATTATGGATACACGAGATGCAAGAAGTAATAGTGAAGAAATAATTAGAGTAATGCATGTAGACTGCCGACAGTTACGAAAAATGAAAATTGTACTTGCATCGCAGCTACGAAGCATGTTGTGCTTAAGTGTTGCTAATACGCGTTGTGTCATGTAGCGTTCTATGACGAACAGTATGCCGTGACCATGACACGAAGTCCATGATTTTGTTTTAAAACTATTCGTGTGAATAAAAAACATGGAATTCGCGTCATAGTCAAGTCATACTGCACAATCCTAAAGAAGTTTTTTACGTTTGTTATCTATAAATTTTTATGTAAACGTAATATAATATGCAAATCACTTATGTATCTGAGTATTTGAATTAAATTCGACGATTGTTATAATTAACCCATTACTTGACTATGACATTTAATTTATATTCATTTATCCAATGATGCAGCAAGACTAAATCTGATCCGGTTTTGCAATTTTAATGAGCGTTATTCCGAAATACTATTAACGTTCAATAAATCTACGAGTATTGTGTAAAGTATGAACAGATTGTAATCATTATATTATCATGCGACGCATCACTCATTAGTCATCTACTAATTTCTTAAGATATTTGTATTGCCTTATCATAAAATCACCGACCCCATCACGACCCAACGACTTCCTCCCCCACCTGTCCATATCATCAATGCTGCCGTGACCAGGGGGTCAAAGAAAGATTAGATTTAATTTTTTAGTAATGTTACCGCAAACAATTCTGTTTCCGGCGGTGTGTATGGCAAATTGGTCCTTGCTGTCTAGAGTGGTACGAATTTTGTCTGCATTTATAATATAGTTTTCCTTTTCCTTTTTGACTCTTATTGGATATATAAAAGTTACATACACTGGTACACGTTGACATCCATATTATATTTGTCCAGTGGCTGTAAATTTCTCAAGATTATCTCCACGTATCTGGACGATGTAGCAGAATAACTCAAATACACTGCAGAAACCGGCATATGCATCGGAATTAAATCGAGTGCAATGAGTATCGACATGTTCGTTATGTGTGCGGTACATGGGATACGCTGCATTTGTTCGGCAACATCAAAGGAGTATGCGTACTTGTACTTGAAAAGGAGCGCAACGCATAGGCATAGTAGTTATGCTGATACTGATGTTCATGGGCGTCAGTAGTCGAAGAGGGGCTCAGTCTGCTCCTTTGTTCCTATACTATCAAAAAACCAATCAGCTATGTTCTGGAATGCACACATTTCTACACTATACAAGATGTATGAGTTATATATACTATACGTGTATAGTGCAGTTATTATAAGCTCTTTCATAAATACAAAGATAATGTTGAATTTCACGGCTATTTAATTACTTACCGACATAATATCACGGATAATACATATTACGCGTTTAGGAAGACGAAGTATTGGTCGACCGTTCACCAGGTGGGAAGACGATTTCCTTGCAGTAGCCGGTCCGGGATGGATGCGAGTAGCAGGAGATCGGCCGTTTTAGTGTTCATTGACAGAAGCCTATGTCCAGCAGTGGACCTTGATAATGGTGAATGAAAAGGATATTGATAATGTTACATCATACCAGAACAATGGGTCTCACTTTGCTGAAGTCATTTCGCAGAAAAGTTACAAATTGATCATATACCCAATAATTATAAAGCTTAGAGTTGGGTAAAGTATCATATTTAGGCTAATAATGTTAAGAAGTTGTTAAGCCAGTTAGGGAATATTCCACTAGCATAGTACGCTTAAATATGCACACCTCAATTTTGAAGTTGTAACGATATCTACTGTGTTTAAAACTTATTAGCATATAGTAAAATTATACACAGCTCCAGTGACGCATATTTAGAAAGGCCCAAAAGATTTGTAGGGTTCTGGATTGATAAAGATTACCGATAATTGATTGGTTGGATGTCATTACAATAAAACTACTTTTACGGACTGATCCATCCCGTGACCATGGTTGCCGTAAAGCTTCCGTAACGTCGGGCTAATTAAAAAAATAATGAAACCGCGATAAAATCCGTAAAAGTAGTTTTATTGTAATGAGTAGCATTCGCGTAAACTTGAGGCATCAATGTGGTTGCATGTCACTAAAACGCGATGGAACTTAGCTGGGCACTCATCGCTTCATCCTTGTACTCAATAACGGATGAGGTGATAAATCTGCTTCTTCGTCCTCTTCATCCAACTATTAACTCGTTTCTATATCAGATGATATCGAGGTTGGTAACCTAGTCTTGGTGATATGACGAGGGCGCCAGTTATTAAAATCGAGTTACTGTCATCTGACCTCTGCAACCCGGAAGAGAAAACAGGGCCAGTCCTAGATTAGGTCGAGATCGAATTCGAATACACGAATCCTGGTTTCTGAGCAAATTCCTTTACCGTAAGAGCACTTAGAGAATATACTGAAGTTAGAAAATCTCATTGGCACGAAGCTGGCACATGAGTGGAAATCTGAAGAGCTAACCACTAGACCACTGAGGCTGAATGAGCTGATCTATACAAATATAATAGAAAGGAAACATTTCATTGTTTGTTTGCATTGAACATGCGCATGTTAGCCCCCGTAACTAATGTACCGATCTAAAAAAAATATTTTTAAAGAATGTTATCGCTGACGAACCTAGGCTGTATAACATTTTCAAAACTTTATCCAGATCACTATGAGAAATCCTTATATGTTTATGAGAGCAAAAGTAAAATTTATAATAGTTGTACTTTATGTAAACCAATGAATATTTGCCATATTTCTTGAAATGTCCGAGCGAAACAACAAATGGATCCATGTAAAGTGTTATTTAATCACAGGAGTAGTGTATGGTTCATGTTAAATTTAGATTTAATCTCAAATTGATTCGGGATGATCAGATGGGCCGCGCCAATCGAATTTCTTCCAAGTCTGCTCACGTCCGGCATATGTTAGCTTTACGTGTATTCCTCCTATTTTTTTCTGCTTCCAACTGAATCGGATTATTGAGGGAAGTAGAAGCGTATGTGTTCAATTTGTATCGTAAGGATAATTTTGTTTTGTATAACTTTGAACAAACATTCTACGTCCTAGAGCGAGGCCGCACATAGGTAGATACATGACAAGGCGGGAAGAAGATTTCTTAGGGAAGAGTATTTTTGCTAGTTTATTGAAAAATACATAATATTATGTTCAGTAGTGAACTGATGGCAACTGATTGTGACGGTGATGTAATTGTCTAAATATAACAGTGAGATTTAAAGAGCACTTTACATCTCACCTTTGTTAGTGAAGCCTCTTGTGCCATCGCTGAAACCCTTCTCGGGTTTGTAATTTATTTAAGGAATAATTTGCTGATTGGCTAAAAGCAATTTTTTGTTGAATTAGAAATCATAGGCCAAACCATAGTCAATGGTAAGGATGAGTTGTTCGAATAATATAGAATGTGACGCATATTGACAAGCGTTGATAGAATTTGTTTAATGTGATAATTTAGACATAAAACCTCGCATAAATGAAGATAACTTAGGTGTATAAACATTTCAAGTTGGCAATATCCAATCGATTTAAGAGTTGTTTTATTCGAAGGTTGCCCACTTGGCAAACGAGCAGCCATCGCACGACACTCAATGACATGTTATACACACGTGTTGCTCTTATACTCGACTCCAATGGGCTACCGGTAACTTACGAACCGAACTAAACAAGATAGCAAAGCTGTTGCCTTACAGTTGTGTCATTTTAGCGAGAGGTACCTCCCCGGTATACCGGCCCATCTCGTTTGTAATACACCATGACACGATATCTTAAAAATCCTATGGATTCTTGTAAAGTTCATGTCACAATTTATCGTAATGATAGCACTAGTTAATGTCTTGCATCAAGCGAACAACAACATATATACATTTTAGTTACACACTCATCGCTCGTAGTCGGAGTCCATTTTTAAGTTAGACGTTTAATAAATGTACGCTCGCCGGTCCCATCGTGGAACACATCACTTTAGCCGTCACTTGGCGGAATTCAGACGAAACAATTCTAGAAATGATATATTTTTAAGGCCATTAGCTAGAAAGCCTTCGGTAGACTGAACGTGATCTTTTATTTACAAACAAGTGTATACATTTGATAATCATAAAAGCCTTCCAGACTCAGTATAAATTGAACCTGTACTGTTTGGTAGGAAAAAAGTTTGTATTGTTCGAGAGGGGGGGGGGGGGGG
>JAFELO010000421.1:212869-245601 GCA_017140195.1 Eumaeus atala | reverse complement strand
CCCCTACGGTCATGAGCCATACGTTATATCAGCACCGAAGCTATTTCAGCTACCACGCGCGAGCCACCCCAGACTTAGGAATTGTGAGCGAAGAATTCATCGGTCCCTCTGGCCAAGATAATAACATTACAAATACTCTTATTTAGGGATGCATCTATCTTTACGTCTTTCGTTGGATTTCGATGGCTACTGGAGGTAGAATTTCCTTGGAACTGAATACGTCAACATTATATCTCCAACAGTCAAGTCCATCGACGGATAGAATACTGAAAAATAATATATCATAACTAGTGCTAATGACTCTTTGTTATAAATCGGGCAGCGCTATACTTTACTGAAGGGCGATATTGAAGTACGAAATACGGTATCAGAGGGGTGCGGGCGGGGCGCAGGGGGGTCTTGCTTATCGGGGGAGTTGAGATGGTTCTCCAGTCGTGCCCGTACCCAGATGTGGTTAACTGCGCGTGTATTGTGTCGGAAAACCACTTATAATCACTGGGCTTAACAGTTTCGTGCTGGCACCTAAACCTTCACACCGTTGTTTCACTATTATTTTAATAAACTTTTATAAGTTTTAAAAAAATCCTTTCTTAACGGACGTCCAAGTCCTAAATACTGAAAATCAAAATCAACCTAGATCGATACAGTAGTTTCGATTGTGTACTGATTGAATAGTTATTGAGTTAGGATATGTAATTTTAGATTTACATAGTAGCGAGAATGAGATAGATTCACTCATTTAATAAAACAGTAAAGCAATTTCCAGAGGAAGAATACGCAATTCTAAAGACAAAGACGTATGAAACTTGGGGCGAAACTGAGACTTGTTGCAAACTATTTTATACTTTTAATGACATTTGGGACTTAACGAAGAAAAGTTGGGCAATATTTCACCCAACAATACTCGGATGAATAATAGTTTCGACTCATTGTTTTCTAGTGAGTAATAGATACAACTTTACACTTTTCTTGTACAAGTTTCCGTTACACTTGATGACAGTGATAACATATACCCAGTGGTAATTTAAGACATTACTATGATCAATTTGTTTCATCATATTTTTACAAAGAAACTTACACGGAGTAAAATTCCCGTGTATGTTTTGACTTGAAAATATTAGGATAAATAATTGAGTATATACAGGACATCTTTGAAATTATTACTGTATGGTTACCTTGACTAGGTGGCTGTTAATCGCCCATACCTGACGCGACTTTCTATCATGCAGTGTGCATATTTTATGAAAATAATTATTAAAAATTGAACATATGGGCACTCATACATCTGTTCACACGAACGTGTCAAAAAGTGCGACTATGATAAGATGATTGGCTCACAATGTATGGGTTTTTGCAACAGTTCGAAAATGCTCCCATGCAAATGGGACTTTAATCAGACGGTATACATTCACAGCTGGACCTAGGCTATTTATAATGTCAGGGTTATTTATAGCAGGGAATGGACGAGTCCTATCTATATATGTAGTAAAACAGTAAAAAATACGTCTGCATATTAAATATTTTCAAAAAAAAAAAATAAGTTGAGTTAGAAAAAGTATATAGAGAAAAAAAAAGTCTATTTTTATGTTTGTTTAATTGTACACGCTAACTCCCGGAGCTAATTGACAGATTAGATAATATTTTTTTTTATTGTTTGCTAATAAGCCTGGACAACATCTTGGCATAGATATTGTAGCAAATAAAAAAAATCTTTTTAATTGAAAATAACAGTAATTACTTTTACAATGTCTTACTTTAATATACAAATATAAAACAATTTAACATATAAAAAGCTTACTCGAAGTGGGAGTTCCATAGCGAATTTCTTTACTGCAACTCATATGGATTGTATTACGGACTCCAAATTATCGTGGCGTTTAGAGCAAACTGTGCTCTCTAAACTGACCATAAATCATAATCCTGCGGATTAAGATTGGGACGAAGGCCAGTTTTCAGATCTGATGAAGTCCGATATGTTCGCTTCCAACGAAGACTGCGTGGGCCCAGCTTTATAACCTGGCGCCGAGTCTTGCTGGAAGCGCAATACTTGGTTATCGAACATGGTGTTATAAAGGGGACTAACTACCTTCTCAAGAATGGTACCTTTTACACAATATGGCTCATGTTCTTAGCTAACACCTCACCAAACCATCACAGAAGTGGAATAATGGACTCGTTGCATTCTGTCGACTAATTGGGAAGCTTTCTTAGAGCTTTGCGCATAAATAAAGTCATTTTGTTTGTTAAAGTGATGCTCAATTGTAAAAAAACTACATTCGTAAAAAAAACTGTGACCTCTCTTCGTGTACCGCGTCAGTAATTGTTTCGTATCTGCCACCCCATTTCATATTTAATTTATCAGTTAAAAAATGCAAGCAAGTCCTAACTCATCTATTAAAATATGCGACATGGTTCTGTCTCTTCTCCGAGATAAAATCTTTTTCTTTCAGACAGGATTTCTTCGATTTTTTTCCCTTACTGCTTTGACCACCTTTTTCGCACGAACACTACTGGACGGCCAGATCTTTCTCGTCCACAAACAGAGGAAGTCTCATTGTAGCTATTAACAGCCTGGTAAACAAACATTTGACTAATACCAAGTGTAGGGAGAGTTTTAAAAATAATGCATTTGGCTCCATTCCTACTCTGTGTAATACAATAACAGCAATTCTGTTCGCTTTGTAACCCCCCTCCATTTTAATATCTTAAAATATTGTGCTATGTATTGGCGCCAAAATGAGAAAATACAATGAATAATCTTATAAAAATTACAAATTCAAAATTCAAATGTAACATTTTTTATTTTAAATTGTAACAGTATTTATAACCAGACTATGTATAGGTGTAAGAAGTACGCGAACGAAGTCACGGGTACCAGCTAGTCATAAAAGCTTAGTGGCCTTAGAGCGTAACATCAGTAATGACAGTAGCCATCATATATTCGTTTGGTGGAAGTAGCCTTCACAAACGCCGCCAGCGCCTGCCGAATAGATTTATTACTTGGAAACTATTAAATTAATGGCAACTGAGATAGCTTCATGTGGTATCGCAAGTTACGTTCGTTTTATTCAAAACTAACTAACGATCCGCCCCTGTTTCGCCCGTGAATAACGGTGACCCCGTTGTTCTAGTCTGGTTATACACAAAACTTCCTCGGGTATCGTTCTATCCAAGATTAAGTACAGCATGAAAATCTGCTGATTAGATTTTGACAAAATCGGTACAGAGCATAGATTGTGTTGTTTATAGTATAGGGGGCAAACGAGAAACCGGTGCTTTTCACGGCCACCGACCCAGAGACATCCGCAACATTGAATTACATAAATATACACTTAAAATGTAAGGGGAATATGGTTAATTCAGATACACACTAGTTAGAAGTAGTTACATGCATTGCAGCCGAGTTGGGCCTGCCGGCAACGGGGGGCGGGGGGGGGGGCGATATTCATCTCTCTCTCTCTCACATGTCAATCACAAATCATTTAATTATGCAGTGCCTTATTATAAGTCTACGATTGTCTTTCCTCTTCGTACTACTCAGGGTTTCTTGGAAGAAATGGCTGCAGCACTAAGGCCTTGGTGCACATTTTATTTCGTTCTTCTGTATTGTAAAAACATTCGTACTGTACACAATAAAGAATATCTCATTCACTCATTACGTATAGGCAAGTGGGTATTCTGTTCATCTGAAGATAAGCTGTTTAAACCGTACCGCCGATCAAAATGCGCTGCCAGTATGCAATGCCCAACTAGTCTGGACTATCTGGACGCGCGCATTACTTACCAAACGGGACGGCGTAGTCCAGGTAAGGCCCTGGTGGTAATAGTCGAACGTCGCAGTGGAAATGTAAAAGCGCTGCTGTTACTAGAGCTTTATTTCTTTATTAAGCGAGTAATTGGAGCATTTGGACGACTATTGTCATCCTAATGTTATTGCAGCATTACTATTGTCATGCAGATGGATTGCCCTGCTTTCCTCCTCCCTCCAGTGGTGCCAGCCACCAGCTACTCACATAAAGCACGGAACGCGACTTAACAGTGACTTTACTGTCGTGTTATGTAAGCAAGAAGTATCATCCCAGTCATCATCATCAGCCGGACGACGTCCACTACTGGACATAGGCCTCCCCCACAGAGCGCCACAGGTCGCGGTCACGAGCCAACTGCATCCAGCGGCTCCCCGTCATCTTAACCAAGTGGTCAGTCCATCGGGTAGGAGGCCATCCCACACTCCGTCCTGCGGTGCGGGCCGCCATTCGAGAACTTTTCTTCCCCAACTGTTATCGGTTCTGCGAGCAATGCGGCCTGCCCAATGCCACTTCAGCTTGCTGATTCTCTGAGCTATGTCGGTTACCCTGGTTCGCTTGCGGATTTCCAAATTTCAGACCATATCTCGTAGAGAAACACCAAGCATAGCTCTTTCCATAGCACGCTGAGTGACTCTGGGCCTGTGCTGACTAAATTATAACGACTTTGTTACAAATGATCGTATCTATGGACTTACGAGTTGTGGATGCACCGGTACACCTCTGCCTCATTCTTCGAAGATAACAGGCGTGAAGGTACTTTTTTTAATTTTTTTCAAATTATTATTTTTATTTTTTGTATATAGCGTACAACGGGTCCAACGTGCATACACATGCCTATTATTGTAATGCAGATGCGTTGCTCTCCTATTGTCCTTCCATCCAATAGGCCAATATATGTAAAACAAATTATTGCCCTATTTTCTTATTGCTAATTATAGCACAAATCGGCTATCCGTAGCTATTTTACGTCGCATAACATGGCGGAATATAGTGCGAGCAGCATTACCGGACAGGGAATTGACAATCGCGCTAATTCCATTTCACGTGACTTATACTATAAACAATGTTTGCATTGCCTCTGTATAATAAGCCAATTTCACTGCCACGCGTCCGTGGAATAATATGATCATTTGTAACAAAGTCATTATAATTTAGTCAGGGCAGGCTCAGAGTCATTCAGCGTGCTATGGAAAGAGCTATGCTTGTAAGGGTAACCGACATAGCTCAGAGAATCAGCAAGCTGAAGTGGCAATGGGCAGGCCACATTGCTCGCAGAACCGATAACAGTTGGGGAAGAAAGGTTCTCGAATGGCGGCCCGCACCGCAGGACGGAGTGTGGGATGGCTTCCTACCAGATGGACTGACGACTTGGTTAAGGTAGCGGGGCGCCGCTGGATGCAAATGGCTCGTGATCGTGACCTGCGGCGCTCTGTGGGGGAGGCCTATGTCCAGTAGTGGACGTTGTCCAGCATCAGCTGGAATCACACCATCAGGTGATGACTGGGTGATACTTCTTGCTCACATAACACTTGATACCATTGCAAAGTGGCAGGTATGCTATGGTGTCGAGTTTCGCGCGGTTATTGGTGGGGTGGATCGAAGGAAGCAAGCAGTTCTGCTCTCGTCTACTATTAAACGTCTATAAAAATCCGACCCTTTCGATTAATTAACCAGTACTACGGCCATCGCGCATTATAGTGTCATGCACTATGCACAGCACTACCTCCACCTATGCATCATGGCACTACTTCCTCGTATGCAGCATGGCACTATCTCCCTCTCGGTGGATTCATGAATATATATGTCAGCATTTTCTTCCTATAGTAACAGCAACAAAATTTTAAGGTTTTTGTTACACACACACTATTTAACGTTCATGATCTAGGATGATTACTGGTGAGTACTGAAATGTAAGAATGACAGCCAGAGGGGTGCTTCTGGCTGTCGTTTTTACATGACACAGAAATAGTTAGAGCCCGCATCAGGAAATGGATTTCAGGAAGAATTTGCGTTATCGATACCCATTACCTAAGGTAATATTTTGTGCTCATTATCATTATTTTTTATGAATTAAAAGAGACAGAAAACAGGGTAGACATTGTATACATTTAAACCGGATACGTGAGCATTTCACGATCTCCTGGGGTATGCATTAAGAATGTTACAAGTTCGTGCTCTGTATCGCTTTACAATGCTCTTAAGCAGTAAGTACGGGCGTATCAAGTCTCGAACAAAAAGTAAGCAATATTTTAAAATTATTTAACGCCTACATTTTGTACGCAAAATATTTGCGTTGCAACTTTTTAATTACAAGGGCTTTGCAAGGATTAAAACGAATCCGATAAAATGTAAATATGTTCATACGATATTTTTGTAATTGAATGGTTAATTTTTATTCACATAGGAAAACATTAATCACTTTTCGAAACAGTTATGAATTTGTATATTTGTTAAATGTAGGGCAAAATAAAAAGTTGCACTCCACATAACTAATTTGTAAATTTTATGGGGTTATAGCATTTCTACTAGTATTATAGATGCGGGACTTTGTATGATTGTTATATAAAAGCTAGAAAACAGATCGGTATGAAATTTGGCGAGGATATATATTATAATTACATGATGGAACCATTTCACGTGGGTGAAACCACGAGGAATGTTATGCACGATGACTAAGTTACTCCATAATGTAACTGCAGAGATACACAATCTCCTAGGGAAACACTCTAAAAATAAAATAAAAAATCATTATTATTTTCGTTTTTTCCTCGGGAATCGTTCCATCCATGAGCATAAACCGCATGAAACTGAAAACACATACAAACATACAGCTTATGTGGACTCTGTTTTATAATATATCAATATTTTTTTCTATTGTCAATAAACTACAAGTGTAAGTCTTTTTAGTTGTTAGCAAATACCAATTTTAATGGCTTAATTGTAAACGTGTGAAGCGTGGTAATGAAAATACACGCCCGCTATTTTCAAGGGCTATTAGGCACTTTGGCTCTGCTAAAAGACAAGTCTCGTAGTTTTGTTGAATTAGGCCCGGTCCGCACTCCGCACTGATTTCCCCGTAGACCCGGGTTGAGTTAAAACATCACTATGCAATCTAATAATTAAATATACATTTTTAATAAATATTCTTTCATTTGTACTCTCTGGATTATACAAGTTGCACTAATGTGGAGCCATCGGTCATCGATCAGTATGCCTTTAAGCGTTTTTGATATGTTGGCACACACGCGTTTATATCTGACGGCATTTACCAAAAGGCCAGGACTTTTCCATTGTAATCGGTCGAATCTTAAAGAGTAATAAAATATTTAAACCGTAGTTAATTAGGGATGTTCAAAATTTTGAAAGAACACGATGTAGATGTCCTAGAATATTGGACTTTGAGTGCGCTGGTTCAAGCTTGCTGTGTAATCCTACAAATAAATAGCCTGCAAAAGTAAATTAGAATAACCGGATGCGGGCTTGTGATAGTGAGCTGTGCCGCTCCCTATGTTGACCTAGGCACAGCGGTGGGCATCTTACGGCTGCCGCTGATGATAATGATGATCTCATATCATTTACATTGAGTCAGATTAGGCTTTTATAAATTATAATGCCATTTATTCCTCCATTATATCAATCTACTTCACGTTTATAATAGTAGGGTATGTATGTTGTTTTTTTATATCATAGGGGGACAAATAACGAATAGGTGTAATTTGGTGAGTACCGGCACCTATTAATACTCACATATGCAGATGCGTAGCCCTACCCTATCCAATCCCCCTATGGGCGACGGGCTACTCAAAAATAACACGAAGCGCGTCAGCATAGATGTCACTTTAGGGCAATATCACGTGAGCGAGATGTGCCTCCCCGTTCGTGTTGGCCCTTATCAATCTGCAATGCAGCGTGGCGCTATATATTATTTAAAGTCTGCCTCACATGACACTACAGTTAAGTGACATCTATGCCGTCCATATTATAGTATCCGGAGGCCAATAAAAGGGAAGATGCTGCTCACACATGAGGGCAACACATCCGCATGACAATTATTAGTCTACCTCTTACTGAATCTGTGTCTACTGTTTGATGGACTCAGGACTTGAAACCATCTTTTTTCTTCGTTGTTTAAGGCCTTTAGGTGTTCCCTCGATTCCTGAGGGCCATGTGGGATTCAGCAGCCAAACGTAGCCTCCCATACCCATTAAACACCGGGGTGTTGCTTTCCGTCCGCTACAGGTTGGAGCCACGGGAACGCGTTGGCATACTTGACAAATATTGAACCGCTAAGTGGATCAGATCACCAACTAGCAACTAGTGACTAGGCCAAGGAGAATGAGTAAGTCGCGAAAGTACCACTTATCTAGAGGGGGCTTCATGCTGATTAACATGTTTAGAATTAGGTATCACAAGGAACAGATATCATTTACACAAGGTCCACTAACTTTTCAATATGTTTTTAATTAAATTAATATTCGTAATACCGGCAGTGAAACGAAACCGCCAATAAAAAAATAATTGTCGCGTCTTCCTTCCTTATAGCGTAATAAAATAAATAATGGCTGATATTTGCATAGAACGTTAAATATATTTTATAATACTCTGATGTTAAGCCTATAATGTTAGTTTAGATCTATTATAAGACTTGTATCTGTAGTCATCCGCATAATAAAGTAAGAGGCAGTGCCATGCTATTTTTTATCCATAGACATCCGCATAATAGCTCTAGCTCACTTGATACCGCAGTAAAGTGACATCTACGGTTTCGCGTTTCGTGGGGTCTGTGAGTAGCCGGTGGAACATTGACGGGATGTGTAAAGGAGTGCATTGCATCGGCAAAGTAATTATGCTGATTTTCGTAGAAAGGCTCCGATTACTCATTTGTCCCCCTATATTATAAAAAGAAAATGTTTTTCAGACGTGTTGCCTTCATTCTCTCTCATTGAAGGAAACTGTCCTTCCCACCGCCTCTTGCTGTCATAGCTGTCGATTTGCGGCTGCATCATACTGTAAGCGTAATACACCTTCACGGTGGTAATGTCGCAATCCGGCTACAATGCAGCAATATCATATCTTACATACAATAGTTTATAGTAACGTAATATTCAATAATAATTTCGTAAATCTCTAAACTAACGTAACGATTGAAGAGTGTAATAAGAAGAAAACATTTTTAACAAAATAGATACAGATGCAGAATGGCTTTATACAATGCAAATAAAAAAAATATACGTACAATACATTGATGATGTCGAACAAAAGACATAACATAGCTCGCTGTACACAAAGTAATGTTCTGTTACATTAATAGGATTTAAACATATTTAAGTAATTCGACAAGATATAATCTACTAAAAAAAAGATATCAATAAACAAAAGGAAGACTGAGAGAGAAAAGAAAATGCGAAATAATATATTGTACTAGCGGCGATCTATCCCGGCTTCGCCTGTGAGTAGCAGGGGCAATTATACGCTAAAACGTTCCACGGGAATCTTCTATCCATTGGTGATAACCGCACGATAATGCGTAGCGTAGATTTTGAGAAAATCGATCATATACAAACGGATATCTTTTGGGGTCTTTGTTTTATAATAGGTATAGATATTTTACAATATAATACAATTATACTTTAGCGACGGTTGCAACGTGGTTGTTATCAAGGTATATGAAATTTAAAATATATAATCGATTAACATAAATTACAAAATGTATCAAGTGCAATTTATATGAGAGCACACGTAAAGAATGTATAAAATACATATAATGAATTATAAATCTAACGCTAAGAGGGTAATAACTTGGTTAGTTAATTTTGCTACGATGTAGATAGGACACGTTGCAATTTGCTCCTGCCAGTTTTTTACCTTTATGAATTCAAGTACGGCGCGCTTGATTTTTTTAACTTCCCTAACAATGTTCCATCCAGTTTCATATCAAACTTTAGTAAAAGTTTTCCCTCGATTTATGACTTAATAAATTTCAAATCTTTCCAGAAATATTAATTTATAATCTTTATTGACGTTAGTTGATGAATGGCCTCAATAACGACAGTCGCTAACAGAATGTTGAGCGTTTTCAACTGTTAAACATTTAAAAATATTTACGATCACAACTTGCTTAAAAGTAATTTCGATGGTGTAACGTTTTTGTCGTTTGATTAGTGAGTCGTGGGTTGCCGGTGGCCCGTTGGGTACGATTTTTCGTTTGCCTGCTATATTATGTAAAACAATAACATTAATTGAGTATATATATTTTTATGAGAGAGTTCTTAGCCAAGAAGCGTGCCTGGTCAAAAAATATTAGATGGTTCTCAGAATTTCAAGTGTACATCCACGACTTCCTTACTTATCTATACAGGGTGTCCAGTGGTAGATTTCAATGTCTGATATATTGTAAAAAGAAAACTACACTACTTATACAAAATAAGTTTCTTTTAATTTGAAAAGAACAAATGTGGAATTTATTGTTGACACACTCTTCGAGTCTAACATGTATATTTTCAAAGACGCGTTCACAAAGAGACTGGGTAATTCTGTTGATTTCAGATCAAATATTTTCTTTCAGTTCTGTCACAGTGTTCGGATTGGTTTTATAAACAGCAGATTTTGAGTATCACCTTAAGATAAAGTCACATAGGCTGATGTCGGGAGGTCTAGGGGGCTTCGGGATATGTTTTTTTTCTGTAAATAACTGCCGCACTGCATTCATGGACACAATCGCAGTATGAGCCGTGACCCCATCTTGAAGAAACCATGTGTTTCGGTTGAAGGATAAACTATTCTGTAGTTCCAGTATAAAAAGTCATTTAACATGTGTGGGCATATCTCACCGAATTTGCTGTTACAGTTTGGCCACGATCATTTTCAAAGTAATAAGGCCCCATTATTGTAGATGCAGACATGGCACACCAGACTCCTACTTTAGGTTTATGTAAGGGCTCATGATGCATTTCTTCTCTTGGGTTCTGTACATCCCGTTGACGGAAATTCCGTTTATTCACATAGCCACCGATATGAAAGTGAGCTTGGTCACTAAAGAATATGTTACCCATCCGAGTAGCAGTGCGAAATCTCTATAACATCTTCTGCGCATAAGTTTTTCTTAATGCATAGTCAGAATCATGTAAATTTTGAAATTTTATACGGATGGAACTTGAGTTTTTTCGCATTATTGCACGCAAAGTCGATTTTATAATTCCTAACATCTATCAAGGACTTGTGTTGCAGGTACTAGGCAATAGAAATACATATATAAATCCATGACCTAGGCGGGATTCCAATCTGCGACCTCTGGCGTAACATGCGGAATAACCGCTACGTTACCAACGGAGCCAGCTGGTCGTCGATATAGTGATGTTTAATGTGTAATTAATGTAATAATTAATAAAACATCCGTGGAATATTATAAAGCGACATTCGAGCGAGTGTCACATTAGGAGGCTATCTATCAAAATATTGAAAGTAAGCTTTAAAGAATACTGACATAATGTTCCCATCTTACTATTTAAAAACCTGAACAACCTAAGTGGAGGCAGAAAGACAAATCTGTAGGAGGTAGTGCCATACTGCATTGCAGCGGAATTGGCCCGGCACGACCGGGGAGGTACCTCTCGCTCACATGATTTCGCCATAAAGTGGCATCTTCCCTGTGGCATTTCGTATTTTCTGTAGCCATTGATCCATTGGAGAGGAAGTGGATAGGACGGCAGTGCACCTGCATAATATTTATGTGGATGTTCATTGGCGTCAGTAGTCATAAAAAGCACATATTGCTTGTCTGTCTTTTGTCGTTTGTAATATAAAAAATAAAAACTGTGAAGTGTGGCTTTCGGTCGGGTCTGCTAGCCCGTTAGGGAACTGGCATGAAGATGTATTGTACTTGTTTCAATAGCCTGAGACCATGTCAATATATTTATTTCATTATTACAATGTCTAGTTACAACAACATCGCCAACAGTAGCGGTCCCCGCGGAAAAATAATTACAACATAAGCATTTTTATCCCGGTACTTACCTTTTGAAAGTTTTTTATTCACTCACCTTTCCTCCTATACGACGAGGGTGTTTTAAGATAGGTGCAATGAATGAGGAGTTATTGATGCGGAAACTGAAGCTTTTGATAAAGCTAACGAGTGAGGGAAAATACAAGTGGGGCTCGCGCCTTGGAGTTGTGCACAAGCATATATTTTACATCGAGGGAATAAACAAATGGATTAAATATTATAAAATTTAATAAACAAGATCCATAAACATCACTTTGTTGGGCCCACTCACAACTTCTGCCTAGAAGCCTAGAGCCTAGCCCAACCTATCCAGTTTTTAACACGGTTGTAATTAAATTTTCTACTGTTGAAAAGTAAAAAACAAATGTAAATAAAATTAGCAACGCTAATTTCTAAAAAAATATTATATTATGTAACTTGATGGAAACACTGGTTCATGACTTAGAAATTGCATGAAATAAAACATTTTATTATGGTGTTTTAAGTTTTTGCTTTTCTGTTTTTTCAAATGAATAATTTAAAAATCTTACTTATTAATGAAGTTTATTTATGTAGGTAATAAAATATTTAATTTTAAATATGATGATAATTCTAAACTCTCTGACACTGATCTCTTCATACTTTGCTCTCTGTGTGATAATATATTTTCTAGAGTACTGCCAGCCGCTATTTCTTGTGAAACGAAAAGTAATTTATTGGAATACAACAAGTATTTTTTGTATAGCCCACATTATTTTATATCTTAGGTTTTTACCATGGCAAATTAGGCTATGCAATATTTTTGGACCAAACGCCAAATCAATTCTCAAAGCATTGTGTGCACGCCTGTACACAAGTCAAACGCACGTCGTGAATTTTTTCGTCAAGTTATTGAAGCCTGCAGCACTCAATCACCGGCCCGGCCGCCAGAATTCACGCTGATTGATTGGAGTTTAATTTTTGTTAACACTCAATATTCGTCTCATATTTTATTGTATTTTTCGCCCTCCCTGGTTTTGTGTATCTTATTTTATTTGACATGATTCGTGTAGTAATAAATGGTTTTTTAAAATTATGTTATACTTATAATACAAAAAGGTCTTTCATGATAACTTCATGGTTTTTAGAAGTGTCTTCTCGTACGGCACATAGTTTAAGTTCGATGGTGGGTACCGAATGTGTTCTCTTATTAACTGTATGTAACAGCACAGATACGCGAGTGTAATTCACTTGAACGAACTTGATTCACAAGTGATAGGTACACTAAAGACGTAAGCGGAAAGTGTTACGCTGGTATGACATTTGACTGGCCACTGTTGAACGATTTTACATCCTTCGGAAATCTCAGGTATTGGTAATAAATCTCAGACTTTAAATTCCGTTATACAAAACATTATGCACATATTATAAATTAATAAATCAAATTAAGCCCATAGGTTATGTGTTTTAAAGTTTACTTTAAAGTACACACGAAACTCTCGTTATGCAAAGTCAATAGAGCATTATATGAGATCCGGTTCGATTATGAGGCCCCGAGGCATTGTAACGGCCTGTCCAAGGCATTATGTAAGTGTAATTAATTACCCAAATTTCTGGCCAACTTAAGTCATTGGTGGACGCACCACTGACTGTTTATGAACATAGAAGTAGAGGGTTAAATGACCTCGGCTTTTCACTATTGTCTTTATAAGCCTTTCGTAATAGGTAGTGCATGCTGCAATGCAGCTGAAATGGGTCTGCACGACCGGGGAGTCCTCACATGATATCGGTGTAAAGTGACATCTTTGGTGTCGCGTTTCGTGCAGTTCGTGAGTACCCGATGGCTCCTTAGGGGGCGGCGAAAAGTAGGGCAACGCCTCGGCATAGTAATTAAGCTGATGTTCATGGGCGTCGGTAGCCGTAAGAAAGCTCGTTTGTATAGATCTATACTTAAAAAGAGGCCTCTTTTGACTGGATATTGTATATAGCTGTTTCAGGAGATACCAAGATGCCCGATAATCGGGTCTCGTTGGCAAATAAAACACGCGACCGGAGTTTACTCCGCAAGAACGGACGCGATTCCGTATGAGGAAAGAGATATGGTGTGGTTTAGACCTGACCCTTACTGTTACTATTCATAACAACAACACATCTTCACGCCAGTCTATTTGTATACTAGTATTACAGAGGGACAAACTACCGACGCCGCATAATATAAACATCCGCATAATAGATATTCAAATCCGTTGTACTCCTTTCCTCTTCCCCTCCGATGGGCCACCAGTTACAAGCCGCACGAAAGGCGAGGAAAATTCCCAAAGGGGGTAACAATTGCTTCTCATAGTTTTTTCATACCTCGTTATAACACTCCTTAAGAAGTGAATTTCAAAAATGTATTATTTGTTACTAAAGGTATTTAAGAATTTCAAGTAGCAAAAGGTACATTCCGTTTTCATATTAACTCACAACAAGGTGAGTTTCAAGTTTCATTTTCTTCAAGGTATTGGGCATAAGTCGCCTTTGGTTATTGTGGGTTACAGGGAATAGTCAGAAACCTCTACGGAGATTACCAAGTCGTCCAGAATAACGAATGAATGTACGATTGGCTAGTGGTATATTCAATTTGTATGTATCCCTAATTTTACAATCAGCAAGGAAATCTATATCTATACCAATATAAAGCCGAAGTATTTCTTTGTTTTAACGTGCTTATCTCAGGAACCACTGACCCGAATTAAAAATATATTCTTGTGTTGAATAGTCGAGGGAGGCTATAAGGCTCTACAAGTAATAAGCCCGGAGGCGGTAAGATACTTGTTACATACATACAAGCCAATTACCACTCACTGAGTAATCCCAAAGTCTCAGAAACTATGACATCTACAAATTTGACATTTGGCAGGTGCAGGCAAGAACGAATTTTATGAAACTCCATCCCATCTTCTTTTTCTTCATCTTCTTCTTGATAGGGTTGCGTTTTTGGGAGGTGGAGCAAGCAGGTGAAACCGCATGGTGTTCCTAGTTGTATTATGAATTCTATTCATTAAAAAATGATGACACAGTATGCTGATATAACAATATCAATAAATATCGCCTCCGAGGTATGTGCTACTTTTGTTTACATTGTAGGGCCGATGAGCAAAAACTTTTCTTTAACCAAAGTAACATCATTAAATATAGAGCACACCGCCAGAAGTCCTTAAGTTTTTTCCCCGTATTTCGGAGTGAACCGAGATTCCGTTACGTTTATAAGTCATTATTTATTACTGATGAATTTGAGGGAATTATGGTCAAGCACGGAAATATGTTAACTTTGTATGTACGAGAGGCATCTGAGTGTGAAAGCTCCATCAAGATAGCCAATATTATTACTACGAAGTGAGTTTGATTGTTTCGTTGGGCGCGCAAACCTCAGGAACGTTGGTAGGAATATTTACCCAGAGAGAAGCTTCCGCTATGACAGATGGGAGTGGAGTATGTGGGTAACACAGCAGTTTTATAATAATGCAAATATTTAACCATGGAATTTCTGTTAGCAACAATTTTTTTTAAAGTTAAGTGATAATGACGAATTCAATTATACAATAGAATAAATTTTTATATGCGAGAGAGTTTTCAATACTTTATCGAGGATATTTAGCCCAAACCATGTATTTGTGTATATTATATTATTACTCTCTAATATTATTCGGCGTCACATTTATTCTACAACATTCAATATTTAAGGCAGCAGCATAGAATAAAATTCGTCCAGTAGTTTCGGAGTTTAGTGGAAAATACTGTGAAACAAGATATTTATGTATTACCAGCGATTCGTCTCTGCTTCGCCCGTCCATAACTATGACTGGGTTGCCTTTTTCTTGCCCTATAAAATCTATAGATCTATAGATTCCAACAAAAATGTTATATATTACCTACGTACATACAAACCGACACTTCAAGTTTTCTATGTGTTTACTAGCGGTCGTCTCGGCTTCGCGTGTGAATAACAGGGCATAAACTTAACATAAAAACCTTTCTCGGATATCGCTCTATTCAGGGGTGAAAACCGCATGAAAATCCGTCCAGGAGATTTTGAAAAATCAATTGACGAATGAATTTATGATGATGATAATATGAATAGATGAAGTTATGGTTTATTAGGAAATAAGCTAAAATTCTTGAATAATATAACAGAAATATACATTTACATTAGATTAACAAATAATAATTACGTGAATAATACTTACATTTGTATACAAGTGCTACCTTGCCGTCACAGAATTTTCATTTTCCTGTAGATTTTTCAAAACTAGATCAAAAGCACTGAAAGAAGACTCGACGAGGTCATAAATCGAAATTATAAACTCAAGTACCAGCTGAAATAAAAGCTCCTTCAAGAGGAAACTTTTAATTGAAGCTTTTACATTTTTGACATAAAGAGTTGGATCTATTTGCGAATTTAACCGAATCGAGGATATTAATTTGTAGTTTGTCATAATGTTATTTCCAGACGGCAGACGGTTTTATTTCGGAATTGGCTTTTGCATAATACAAAGCTTCTACCAGGTACAGATAAAGCGCGATGTCAAAATCAATTTTCACATTTACAGGTCGCTATTTTCAGTTGGTCTGTTGTATGTAGCTTAAGAGTGCCGGCTAATATGTATTGAATATTTAATATTTTTGTTGTGTAGGTAGTACGAGTTTTGAGGCTACAGAGCCTCACCGCTACGACAAAACTAACAGCTACTGAGCCCGTGGTAGACATAAACACCTTTTTTTCTTGTTGACAAAACGCATTTACGCGCCTTCACCGGCCCCGGGTGAGGTCCAGTGGTGTGTGGGACTCGCGGGACATAATAGTGCCGAATACCCACAAAAACCACCGCAAGTACTATCCGCCACCTTGCCGCCCTTGGTGAAGTTCCCATCCTCACCCCTTGCCCCGTGCGCAAAAGCTGATCTTTAAGCGAGTGGGCTTAAAGAGGCTTCTTAAAAGAGGGGTGCAAAGATCCCCCTCGGTCCAATTGGCTTCACCTGGGTTCACCCCAGGTTACTGAGCCCCACCGCCACGACAAGGCTTGAACAATGATAGGGAGACATAAACACCTTGGGCAAACCAAATTAACCGAGTGGGTTGCCCTATGTACCTCTTTTGAGAAAGTAAGGCCAGGGGTAAGATGGCAACCTCGCCACATTCATCGTCATCATCATCACCAGCGGGACATAGGCCTCCCTCATAGAGCGCCACAGGCATATGTATGTATGTATAGGTGCAATGCGGTGACCGTGGCCACTTTTCTAAAGTTGGCGGCGTGGACAACCCTTCTGTGGAGATCGTATCGGTCTCATTGATTTTTGTGAACTTATAGACAACAATTAATGGTTAAAATTATATATTTTTTTACTTTTTACTCTAAGCCATATGTCGCTTAAACTGTTTAATTTGAACAATAAGACCAGTTATTTTGCGGCTTTTTTAAATGGAATAGGGGTAAACGAGTAATCGGAGCCTTTTTACGACTACCGACGCCCATGAACATCCACATTATAATCACAACAGCATCTCCCCCAATGGGTCACCGGATGCTCACAAACCACACGAAACACGACACCGAAGTTGTGACTTTACGGCGGTATTATGTGAACCTCCCCGGTCGTGCCGGCCCAATTCCGTTGCACAGGAAGATGTAGTGCCATGATGCATAGGAGGAGGTATGCATGGCACTACCTTCTCCTATGCAGCATGGCACTACCTCTTTCCATGAAACAGCTTGCGAGTAGCCGGTCGCTGTGGTCCATTGGAGGGCTATAAATCATCTACATAATTACTAATTTTTATGTTCAAGTCTCTATTGGTGTAAAAGTGGTACAAAAAACTGCGGGTATGACAGTTGAGATCTTATACCACGCGTACTGTAGTAATATAAATTGCATATCATATAATATTCGGCCAAAGCTCTTCGTCTACAACTGAATGGTCTATTTGAGGAGCGACAGGGAGTGCATCGAATCGGGCCGTCCAGTCGCGACAGGCTAAATGCAGCCGACTGAAGAGACAGCGATCTGCACTTTAACAACTGAATTTTTAATGGCCCAGCTTATTTCGGTGTCTGTCTAATTAGCTTTTGCAAATCATTCAGCTCTGATTCGCTCTCTATTAGAATGTGAAAAGCTGAATTATGTAATTAGCCAGTAGGAGTGAAAACCGCATATACGCTTTAGTATATTTATGGCTCAAATATAAACTCACAAGTGGTGCCCAAAATTTGCGACGGTTTATAATTGTTTAATGTATTTAATTTGTTACAATGTGTTTGGGCTTAAAAATGGTTTATGAATGATTTCATAAAACGATGTTGTTTTTTTCGAACAAACATTACGCTGGCCTTTTTCAGTGCAAGGGGGCAGGTGGGCAGCCCTAGCCTTTTGAAGGCTAGCGCCCATGGATATGCCTATGCCATCATAATTATGTTTTTTTTGCTATAGGCGGCAAACTAGCAAGTGAACATAGACATTTGCAAGACTGGGCGTTTTGCAGACGCGTTGTCAGTCTTTAAGCAATAAGCTTTTTATTAGGAGGTCTCTAAATCTACCCCTATGTAGATAGATATTTTAACTTCTTTTCATCGTCCCCTCCAATGGGTCCCCGAGAGCTCATACATCAAACATAGCTGTACCTTGACAACGGCTATACCTACCCGTTCGTGCTAGCCCAATGCGGCTGCAATGCATTATGTCACTAGCTCTTACTAAAAATCATGCAATACATCAGTTATGAACGTGTGTGTGGTGGTGGATAACTTATCGATTAGATGCGTCGTCCACTTGTTCGTCTGAGTTTTCAGAAAGAATAAACATTTTTGAAACTACCCGTGGAAATAAAAACAGCTCAATAAGCTCAGTCAGTCGAGATCAACATAGAACAATTAACACACACCGTCTGTTCTTTGTTGCTCACTTACACATTTAGGGACCCGCAAACCCGCAGCGTTTTTTTTTATATTTTCGCTTATTGGCGTGCAGTTCTGGTTACATGTTACTACATTTTTTATAGGATAGGGGGGCACGCTAGCAATCGGGGCCTTTTTAATGACTACCGACACCCATGAACATCCACATAATTGCTATGGTAACACCGTAGGTGTCACTTTACGGTGGCATCAAGTGAGCGAGAGGTACCTTCCCGGTCGTGCCGGCCCAATTCCGATGTGTAGGAGGATGTAGTGTCATGCACCATGTAAGGCACTACCTCCTCCTATGTAACATGGCATTGCCCCTTCCTACATATTTAACTGCTAATCACCATTATCAGCCTGCTTTCGTCCACTGCCGGACAAGTTATGCCTCCCCAGAGGTATAATGGGATCGGTATTCAGCTCTGGTTGTCTTACATGAGTACTCTCATCTTACTTATTTTGGTATAATCATTTTTTACATGCGGATTTATTGCTTTCCGTCACATCGTCGCACGACGTGTCTTATAGTATTGGATGAAGCAGCACTGGACACTTCCATCACCATAGAGCAGTCAAAAAAAGAACACCGATTCTGGCGCTTGCGTTCTTTACTTCAATCATCATCACATCATCATTATCAGCCCTTATCGGCCAACTGTTGGACATAGGCCTCTCACAATGAACGCCAAGATCTTCTGCTACTCGCATCCATCCTGGACCGGTTACTGCACGGAGCACCGAACAGTGACAGGCAGTAGTGGCGCCGGTCCGAAACCTGATCTGAGATTGCCAATCCGCCTGCTCCGCGTGGCAATTATGAACATTTCCCAGCAATGGGAGTTCTTTACACATAAAAATATATTTCCTGTGGAACCAGGGATGCGCCGTAACAGTATTGGCTTGACAGAATTTTCCCTTTATTCCGCAAAACGGGATGCAGCTGTTTGTGGCAGCTTTGTATTTTTATTTGCATTGGCTATTGGCACGAACAGTACTCTGATGCTAAGTAATTAAAACTCCAATCAGAGTTCCGCTTTCGTAGTCAAAATACGATCCGTGCGACCCGTTTCTTTGGATATTCATAGCGTCATTTGAACATCCGATTGTACTTTACATGTATGTAATAAAGGCTCGATGATAGCAAATTGGAAATATAACAAAACGTTCAAAAAAATCAATTAAAATATTTTTAAGACAGAATACGGAAAGCAATTTTATGGTAACACAAATAATTATCATAATAAATAATAATGATAATGTTGTTACCGTCAAGTTTTGTCTCCAGCGGCCTTCCTTTACAACACCGCTGTTGGGAGAGCACTTTACGCAGTTCCGTTCTGGGCCTGAGCTTTCTCCGGTCGTGTGGTATTGCCGTCATCCCATCGGAATAAGAGAATGAGGAAACAGGGATTGCACTTGTCAATGGAGATGTCATTGGGAAGAGAACCTGCCTAGGATATATTATTGTGTACAAGGGTGTGCGCAGGCACAAGTGCACTCCCTGGACCCTCATTCTTACATTCCGATGGGATGACGGCAATCCCACACAGCCGGAGGGAAATCAGGTTTAGGGCAGGCTCGATTCCTATCTTAACAAGTTATACATTAAAGCCTTCCTCGGGAGTCGCTCAATTTACGTGTGAAAAACGCATGAAAATCCGTTTAGTAGGTTTAGAGAGATTTGATCACTGATACCTTTTGACCTAGTCAAAAAACTACCACACTGGTGGAAAAATAAAAATGTAGCGACTTAGAGCGCTGTAAACCATGAAGACAACTCTCTCGATGACCCTACTATTATCATTATCGTTGGCAGGAGGGGTAACTGATGGAGATCGGTCAGCCAAGGCAGTATAGGTGACGGTCACGAGGCATTTGTATCCAATACACATTTCTCTAAAATGTCTTATATTTTGTACCACCTACTTACATAAGTTCACTGACCGCACCAGTACAATAAATTTTACCGGTTCATTCAAAATCCACCACACTTAATGGAATTAGAGTAATCCACTAACCGCGTCCATTCTGTTTAATTACTCCATCATGGCTTACAAGTAATTGCGACCGAGTATTTGACGCGTCCTAATCACATATTTTCGTAGCCCCAACGATTTATCAACGAACACCCATTGACTTGACCATAGCTGAATACCGACGGGAGACGTTTTCAGCACTACTTATACATTTGAGCAAAATACATAACCTCAATTTATGCTACAACAAAAATTACTTTATGGGTACAGAGAAAGGAGCTAAATTCACACAAACAGTATTGAGGTTATAATGCTCTAGCAAACGTCATTATGGTATACATATTGGAGACAATTTGTATTTTATGGTATGTAGAATAACGTATATTTTCCTCTACGCCAAAATAATTAAGGGCCGGATTGATTGGACTCTGATTTTGCGTTAGACCCTCGTATCAGACTTAGTACATGCTTAATTAAACTGTCAAACATCGGGTCTCTGCGAGTTGAAGTAATTATGCGAATTTAATCACATGGTAGGCACATTTTAATATACGATTTATTATATTGTACCTAAATGATGGATATTAAGTTTTGTTTCAATATTACAGGCTAAATTTGGAAACAAATGGGGAAGTAAATTCAATAACTGTATCTAAATATTTAATAAAATTTGATTGCGGAAGAAATTACTTCGTCCGTATATGTTTTTTTTTAAATTATTTGTTACTTTTATTGTAATGCTCTCTAAATCTTAAACGATTTAGATGGAAGTACAATAGAAGTGAAGATTATGAAACATTGAGTTTTTATAAGCGATATATATGACGTGTATGTATAATGTGTGTAATAACTGGGTAAAAATACTTTGTTTTAGCCAGGCTGGCTGCTACAAATAAATCAGAGCTCCTGTTAGCTAATGTAAGGGTTTAAGCCTGGTGATGCGCTTTATAGTAAGCATCAAGTGTGACGAAAATAAATTAAGCAGGTGTGATATACTATGAATATATATGTTAAATAGTTTTGTATCACAAGTCCATAAATGAAATGATGAAATATTAATTCTAACAACATTAAGTACAAGGACATCAAGATTATCAAAATCCTTGTGAACCTGTCTACTACTTGTATAAATATCACGAAAGGGTGTTTTTTTTTTAAATGAAACGTCCGAACTTAAAAAGTGTCATTGTTGTATTTTTAATTCACAGGCTTCTTTTGTTTTCAATAATAACGACCTATCCGCCAAATTAGCGTCGGCGCTAATAAATTTATAACAAGTAAAACCTTCGCTAACAAGAATTGACAACTGACTGTTTGTGGTACTTCGAAAGTGGCTTCAAGACGGAGAGACAGGGATGGTTATATATTACACATTAAGAGAGACCGGGAGCGAGTAAATCCCCTATTACAACCTGCAAAGCTCCTTCATAGATCACCGTAACACGTAAAGCCTTTAAAAAATCCACCAATTTATTTAGTCGATAACAAGCACTTGCCTCTTATCGCGTCTTATTTACCATTTTATTTTGAATATTTCCTTAAAGCGCTGTATCTGGTTGAAATTTTTTTCGTGTCTATAGTTTATTCAGTCAATAATTAATCATTATCATAAACGTAAACTCGCGTAATTGTCTATGGCAACGAAGTTTCTTACCGCACATTACGAAAGAGGCTGGACTGAAATAATTCAAAAGTTGTCATTAAAGAGCTCGGAGCAATCATATCCGTCGAAGATTTAATCAAACCTTCATAGAGTTTTACCATGTACGCACAACAAACAATCGGAATATTGTAACGACTACCAATGCATATACATATTTACTGATGTCATGCAAATGCGTTATCTCCTTTGCCGCTTCCTTCCAAAGGGACGTGATGGATAAGGGTCTGCAGAACTGCAGCATCAGTATAATACCAGCGGCCACTTGTAGCAAAACTACTATAAGTGGCCGCTGGTGTTATATTTACATATTTATAAGCTAAGAGAGATGATATCTGAGTACTGTCTATAATCAACGTATTAAAAACTTGGATATATTCAATATCAATAGCAATGTCTGTAACAGGTAGTGCCATGCTGCTCAGGAGGAGGTAGTGCCATTCTCCTTAGGAGGAGGTAGTGCCATGCATAGTGCTTGACGCTTCATCTTCCTACGCAACGGAATTGGGCCGGCACGACCGGGGGGGTACCTCACGCTCACATAATACCCCCGTAAAGTCACATCTTCAGTGTCACGTTTCGTGCGGTTTGTGAGTAGCTGGTTTGCCATTGGTGGAGGCAGGGAGCGCAATGCATTCACATAGTAATTGTGTAGATGTTAATGGTCAACGATAGACGTAAAAACCGATTTCTCGTTAGCCTCTATACTAAAAAATCAACCCTTCCACTTATTTCTTCCCATCGCTTCAGGTACCATATGTTACATGAATTCACTTCAAATTTAACACGTAGCCCGTAGATTAACAATGTTAGGTGACGCGTGTTTGTTACCGAAATTCAATTAGAATGACAAACATTAAACTTCGGGGCGAACTTTTAACATATTTTCCGTATATAAATAAATGACGGTGAATACTTTGGCATGATTTATTTCGAACAAGTTTGTGAAGTTGAGAATATTCCCGCTCAGTTTCACAATAAAGTCGGCAACTCTCGTTAGCCTCCGCGATTTATAAACAAAGATTAACAGCGAAGGGCGACGATTACTGACGATATAATTACCGAGCGTGTGCCAACTTGTTGTCTACATAAGACGCTTGGATATTTCGAGTAATTTCCGTGTATTTGGCGTTCAATTTAATTATAAAGTAGTAGTAGTAGTAGTAGTAGTAGTAGTAGTAGTAGTAGTAATAGTAGTAGTAGTAGTAGTAGTAGTAGTAGTAGTAGTAGTAGTAGTAGTAGTAGTAGTAGTAGTAGTAGTAGTAGTATAAAGTAGTAGCAGCAGTAGTAGTATAAAGTAGTAGTCATATAAAGTAGGTGGTGCCATGTTGTATTGTATGCGAGTAGACCAAGTGACTATCATGTTGTTTCGTTCGGTGTGTTTTGATAGGTTTTGGTGGCCCATTTGATGGGGAGGAGGGAAGTAGGACAATACATCTGCATAATAATTTTGTGGTTGCTTACGGGCCACGGTTATCAATAAAAGGCTCCGACTGTTTGTTTGTCCCCTTATACCATAAAAAGTAGCTGATTGTACTCGGGGCTTGAGGCGATTTCGATGAAAAATCCGGTAATTTAAAATGTTCCTAATGTTTGAACGAGAAGGCGCAGAAGACGGGAGAATGGGTCTTATGAAAGATTATTGAGTTGACAAGTTTTTCAGCTATCGTTTTCTTGGCATTTTCCTTCCTTCATAAAAAATCGAAAAAAAACCCGCTCGTTTTTTTATCGTCGATCCAAATATAGATATTAATAAACGTATTTTGAATAAAAGAAATTGTCACTCAATCGCTTTAAACCTCAGACTAAAAAAATCAAAGTTTGAATGTATTTTAAATAAGTTAAATTGAATTAGAATAAACAATAAATTGATATTCCAGTTTTTCATTTCACAATGTCTCTTCGAGACGAGGTACGAAAAGATTAAGGGAGTTATAAAGTTTGTCTATAAATTGGTTGTGTAATAGTTGCCGGTAAAGAAGCCTTAAGTAGAGGAGTTAACTTTGAAGCATTTTGATAGCTTGAACTGAAAAGTTAATAGTTTGTAAACCAAGTTACTTGTGAACTGTTTGATCAATACTAGGGGTAAATTCGTTTGTGTATCTTCGATTTTAATTTCATTAATTCTAGACTCTGTGTAGAGTCAATGATATTTTTTCTATTGCTGTCCAGAAGTTCAGTTAAATGTGCTAATTAACAATAATCATTTTTGTGAGACTCCTTGAGGTTTATGAAAAATATATGACGTAAAAGATGGTAATAAGCAGGGATTGAGCCATCGAGCTTAATAGCCCAGTCGCCGAGGTGTCCTGACGCTGGCAGACCCAGGGTACCTCAGTGTAGGCGGCCGATGGCCTGCGGGGTTCTAGTAGTATTCGGTTCATACTTGAGTCCCCTCACACCCATCGGATCTCGCCAGGACTGGTAGCAGTACGTACTTTACATTTCCCCCCGACCTAGTGCGCCTTTTACTACAGAATCCTGCTTCATTGCCAGAAAGGAGAGTAGCACATCAGCATAACTATTCTGCAGCTATCTATGGGCGTCGGAAGTTGTAAAGGCTCTGATTACTCGTTTCTCCCATAAAGTTGAAAAAAATGTACAGTTTCGTATCGGCGTTGATACACACACTAGTTTTTATAGCAACGAACAAACGAGCAGTTCGATAAATAAGTAGATGCTTAGCTCTCATAATCTCACTTACTCTCTGTCTCTCTCCATACGGACTCTCACTAATCGTGCGTATAGGATAAATATGTAGATGCTTAGCTCTCTTACTCTCACTTAGTCTCTATCTCTCCACACGGATTCTCACGAATCGTGCGTATAGGATAGCCGACACTTCAGTGTAACTGTGTAAACAAGAAGTGCTTTCCTGGTCATGCATCAACCCGTGATTTAACCCACGCCTGGTCCAATTAGTCATAGCGTCTCCTATTAGTACAGCACTCTTCGATAAATGGATTATCCAGCACAAAAATAATTTTTCAGTTATTTTGCCAGTTTCACCTGAGATTAGCGCGTTCAAACAAATAGACAAACAAACTCTTTAGCTGTACATTATCAGTATAGATTAAGTGAATAAGTTAATCTCAGTGATTTATTTACGTGTACCTAATTTGTTAATTACTGTAAGTAGAGTTCTATTGCTATTCGCTAATGGTCTATTTCTCCACATACCTATCTACACTGATACCTGTATCGCATACTCATGAACCAATCACTAATGTTATCAGCGATTCCTCGGGAGTGCCTTTATGTGTAATGCGTTTTTACATCGAATTGTAGTGTTTGTGTGAGTTGTTACCTGGAGATCGTTAGTGCCATTGTTGCGTTGCAGCTGAATCCGATGGGCACGGCCGGGGAGATACCGTAGCGATTCTCTCTCATAATTGGAAATTCTCATCAGAAATCCGAGATATTGATCTCAAACGAATCTTGGACATGCAAATCAAAGGGAGAGCGTCTTAGGCGACTCCTTTTATTAAGAAATATTTTAACGGTACGGAATGTTATTTTATAATTTACTTTTATAAAAAAAACCCATGCTATCCAAGCAGCCATCAAAATTTAATTTCGTAGAAAGCGCACTCTCTGAGTAATGTATGCCGAATGTTAGCGTAGACTTGAAGCTCCCGGGCCTCTAACGGCGCTCGTACGTCTCACTTTTATTTAGAATGCTGGGTGAAGCGTAGCAACAAAAAATTAGGAATCGCTCTCGTTGGAAATGCTTTATAAAATAATAAAAAAATGGTTTATATTAAAAACACTATTTAGGCCCTTAGCAAATAAATGTATCATTAATACAGACTTTATAAATTTCCTTTTGACGTTTCCTATATTAAATAATTGTAACACTTTAAGTGTTTTTATAGGATCCTGAAAGAAACGTAGTGACAAAAAGCTAGGAATTACGCAAAAAAAATGTTATATTAAAAACACTAAGAACGTGGATTTATACATTTAAATTTTTGATTAAAACTTTAATTTATTCATCATAATTAATCTAGAATTTTTCTTTATATATGTTAAAGAATTGTAAAAGTTATTGTTATGTAAATTTTATGCATTCTATATTTTATATTATTTAAAATATATTCTACTACTTTATTTATTTATATTATATGTTCCCTTTAATTTAATTTTGTCTTATGATATGGATATACACAACAACATCCGTGACGTTGCCTTTAGCTTTATAGATTCCTCAAATACACGTGTTATAGACTTTAGCCAGTTGAAATCCACTCACGAATCTAAGAAACGGTCTTAGATAATATTATGATAAACATTTTTAGTCCCCAGGGGCCCTCCCTAAAACAACTCGGATAGCATATATATACACACAAGGCTCTGGATCACTTTGGATTAGGTCCACTGTAATACCCTCTATGTTGGATACATATACCCCTAAACCGTCTTAAGGCAGTACCTGTAAACATGTCCGTATTTAAATTGATCGATAACCATCAACCTTATTTAGATGCGTTTTTGTGCTCGTTTTTCTAGTATTAAAGTTACCAACGAGTCAACATATTTATTAATCTTATCTCAGCATTTTATCGCTGGATCAATGTCTGATATAACCTCACAGAGTTAATTGTGATCTTTTACAGAAATGGATATCAGTTGCATGCTACTACGTCCGCGTGGTCCATAAAAACAATTAATATTTTAGCAATCTAACGCCTTAATTGGAATTTTCTTGTAATGTTAATTTTTTTCCGAAGGGGAATGCATTTACACATGATACCTGGGAACCTGGGTAGGCCCTCAGACGTTTGTTAGGCTCGACAATTGGGTAGCAATACCAACTAAACCTCCCATAGAGCCTTCTGCCGCTATTAATGGAGAGTCCCGGATCTGTAGGCAACAGAATCCCTTCAGTGACAGGATGGCCTCAGCGAAATGGCCAGACCTCTTCGGGATTGTCCGGCTACGCTATGACTAGCCCTCCTTCGTAACCCCATTCGTCGTCTGCGGGGCGAGGCCGTACCCATAGCCTCCTCTCTCGCCCGCTCGTCGGCTTCCTTCTGGGTCGTGACTGTCTCGCAGAAGGAAGCCATCGCCTGGTAGGACTCGTCGCTGCTACGATGATGCTCGACTTTGACAAGTCCAACCTTGGGCTCTCTGCGTTATTATCAAGGAGTCACAAGTGGTGGCTGCTGTCGAGACACAGGAGTAGCAGCGGTCAGAAGATATGGTTATCCGAGTCTGGTAAAGAAATGTATATCATGAAATTTAAAACACATACTCTTAGAGGTATTAAGGTAACACTTTATCCGAATCATTTTGATAAAAAAAAGAATATATTTTATTTAAGGGTTATGTGGTTTTAACGCGAACGAAGCCCTGGGTAAAAGCTAATAAGTAACAATCAGTCCAAAATTACTCAGCTTTTTGATGAAACTTTGCAATGTTATAGCTTATGAACACATAGGCTATAGAAATAATGGCTTGCACTTGGTTTCGCAACAGTTAGTATATTATATACACTCTAAACTAATATCCTCGCTTCACATCAAAGTTCAGGTGAACAGTGCAAGAGAAATCGACCGTTCGCACGCCTCGCAAGGGATACATTATCATAACTTAATAATTGCAAGCGGTGTTATTCCATTAAAATTTCATGTTCCACCTCGTAGCTCGACTTACAATATGCAAACAAAATGAATAGTAGATTGGACAAGATGATTATCAGGGCTGTGCATCTTGAAATGTAGATTGAAATTCGCTCACCTAATCGATACTAATTCGGCGTACGCTCTGCTACTCAGTAGCCACGGCGTGGGGAGGAGACGGGCGACGATTTATAGTGGCATTAGAATCGCATTTGTAACCGTAGCCTCGGAGTCCACGTAGTGTTTACTTAATCTGAGAGTAAAACGGAATTTATTATTTTTGTATATCCTCATCGGGTATTCCGATAGTAAAAGGGGTGTGGTGAATATAATAATATTCGTTTGGTTTTCAATTCGTTGGATACGTTCGTCCTGTGTTTAGCTATTTTTTTTACAACACAGGAGGACGAACGAACAGCCGGATCCATTTGTTGATTACTGACGCCCATTAACATCCACATAAGCAGGTGCACTACTGTACCTCATGTCCCCAATGGGCCACCGAATCACAAACCGCACGAAACTCGACAGAATAGCTGTACAGTGGTGACATGTGAACTAGAGATACCTCCCCGGTCGTGTCAGTCCCATTCGGCTGCAATGCAGAATCGCACCTACTCCTACTAGAATGTGCATCTGTACTTAAATAAGAACTCAATTATAATCATCAGTTTTAACGGTTCACTGCTCTGCTCAATTCGCTGAATGTTATGACGGTCGACATTTTAGCTGTCCGGTATTTGAAACTCAGAAGACTGTCATCTCATTTAAACATTTCCTTAAACTTGCAGTTGGCAATGACTAAACGTGTAAGAATGTGTATTGAATGAGTTGTGACTAATTACAGTAGCAATAAAACTGCTACTAGAAGCCTTTTATATATTAGTCGAATTGTCGATCAGCAAATAGTCATTGATTGAGCCTTACGTAGCCTCATAGGAAGCACCCAGACAAGTGTTGTGACTATTTCTTTGAATTGCACCCATTCAAAACCCCACAGTGACCATCTCAAGAGCTTACAGCGCTAGAAACCCGACATATTTAGAAAGTGTGTTTTGTCATATATAAAACAGATATTGTTAACCGATAGTCGCTTAGTCGAAGTTCGCAAGTCGAATTTCTCTAAATGCTGTCTTAGTGAGCACCATAGAGCAGACATTTCTTGATGAGTGGGTGAGCGTGTGACCTATATATATATATATATATATATATATATATATATATATATAGGTAAACATCAAAATAACAGTTTACTAATCACAGGCTTCCTCGTCGGTAAACAGAGCGCACATATCGATTGGCGTTGGCGGTAAAACCACTAAGCTGGGAACGCCATTCCGCCAACTAAGCGAGGTGATAGAAGCATAGTCCACAGAACCGAAAGCCTTAGCTAGATATTGTTTTGAAGTTTGTCGAAATAGGCTTATGTTTAATAGATATATAATAATATGTATAACATATTGTTGATCGAATAGCTTATTTGCTAGGGTCAATATAAGACAAAATATCGTTGATCGCATAGTATATTTGCTAACAAGTGTTAATATAAGATATAGCATATTGTTCATTGAATTGCATATTTGTTAACGAGTGTCAACCTGTTCAGGCTGTATATAGTAGAGATAATAGAAATCTCTTGCAGAATATTACTCTACTTCCGATTCATTTGGGTAAAAAAAATCAAACCAACAATTTGTTCAGTGAAATCATATTATCTCTGTATTAATACGTGAAGAAAAACAATACAAACACAAGCACAGTTGAAGATGTGCAAAAACCCAATATTATTATTTTCATGAAATTAAACGAAATGCACACTATGGCAAGTTCATACATTCATTTGTTTAAAATGAAACTGCCTTCTGTCAGACACGATAATTTAACTTAAATTTAAAGGTTTCATTTTTTATAATTAGGATTGAATATCGATAGCTGGGCCATCACTGTTTCTATAGATCGGAATTGGGTGTTGGTCAGTGCTTAGCAGTCACGGCATATACATGCCGTAACTGCTGAGCACTGACCAACTGTAGTAGATCTCAATATAAGGGCCGAATCACACCGGAACGGCACTGGCTGGCAGCGGTGAGGCGAGCAATTCATATAATCTTAAACTTTATCTTTATCACAATAATACACGTTATCATCTGAAAACGCCCAAGACGCTGCGAGCACTTCACGACTCCCTCACAATATACCAACACTGCTATCCACGTCGCTGCGAGCGCTGCCATTCCTATGCGAATCGGCCCTAACGTGACCAATATACTAACAGTTTGCGGTTCACCAGGAATGTACTCGTGTCACTACCATGTCAAGTATGCGCCGCTGGATCGATTTATACTGACGGATATTCGTATATTATATATATATACAACCTTGTGTATCAATTTATGCTAATATGTAGCTGGAGAATTTTCGTTTGGCGCAATACTAATCTCTGCAAATACCGGTCGGCTTTGAATAATTTTATAGGTATTGTTTATTGTTATTTAATCGATTAATAGCTAATAAAAGGTCTTCTGAGCTTGTTAAATTTATCACTTCTGCATTGTTCATTGGTCCTTCAATTTCGAAGTTGTCCTTATTAAAGTGTCAAGCTATTCGATACTCAACTCCTACATACCATCAACGATTCACATATGTTGTAACTCTGAATGGACCACTGAAACAGGAATTCGTAATAGACAAATCGCAAATTTCACATTTTTACCGGCCCTTACAAAGTTATTTCTATAGTAAGCATTTCATGAATCTTCGTAAATGTAAATTTTTAAATAATATTAGTAAGTATTTATTCATTAAAATGGTTTAGTTTTTCTTTCCACTACTTGTATGCGTTCGTCGCAGAAAAATACCGAGATAAAAAGTATTGCGAGAAAAGAGTTATGTATGAGACACTGGCTGAATATAATTTATTCCAAGATATAGTTATTGGTAAGAAAAAAAAAATACTTTTCAATTTTAAAATTTCCCTCCATTTTTTTTTTGCGAATAACTTAAAATTGTCATGCCTTTCGTGCTATGATTTTTTTATGACTTCAAATGTCGCTGAAACCGGATGAATCGATAGACTACAAATAGCATTTATGGATGAAGGTCCTTCCGCGGTAAGTAATGTTGGTATAACAAATTCGTAGTGCACCAACTTTGCGGGATGAAGAAGAAAGCGCCCTTTAACGGGAAATTAGGAGGATAGTTTCGCGTTTCCTACAACCTCACAGAGGCATAGGAACAGACCTCGGTGGTATGTTGCCGTTTCACGAAGGATGAATTTGATGTTGGCTCGACTCGACATGTTTACGACACACGGGCTAGTGCACACATTATAGTGCTGAATACCTACAAAAACCATCGCGATTGCCATCGGTGCCACCTTTGGTGAGGTGCCCCGGAAGAGCAAATCATCAGTACACCTCGACGGCTAGTCAGTACCCTAAGTTACCGACGCCTCCTCCACAGCAGGTTTGCCCCGCACCACAGAACAAGCCCACCAACTTTGGGACAGTGCAATGGGGTGAGGTTCTCATCCACGCCCCTTGCTAAGTGTGCAAAAGCGCTTCCTCCTGTTACTATTTTGTACGCTCCCTTTTTAAGAGGGGTGCAAAGAGCGCCTACTTCTCATGCTCTTTAGCCCTTTTCTTCTTAATTTCCCTCTTTTGCTTCTTTTCATCCCACATATATGAATAAATAAATAGCCTTTATTGCTACTAAGGTTTACATAGATACCGTTTTTGTTACTTACGCAACAATATAATTAGTCAATGGACATTGTACAATTTTTAAGATCTACCTCTTATTCTACATTTCGTAAATATAGGCCAATCTAAGATACGAATTTGAACAGTTTTGATTTTTTCGTTGTCATTCCTTTTTTTATTAATAATTCAAGAATTTCGATTGCATAAAGATGGTTGTTAGCCTTTGCCTATATTTTTTCGTTTTTTATTCTAAACTGGTAAATGTCAAATATGTCATGTTAAATAATTGTCAAAACGAACCCCACTTATAAAAACTCATAGCTATCAAGCAATAAAAGCATTAGATCAATACTATAATAGCGAATTTTCAATATCTCTAAGAAATATCCATGGCATGTAGCCAAAGCCTTGTAACTTAACATTTTCGTCATTTGCTAATGTCACATAAAAAACTGTACAATATAGGCACAGGCTGACTGTGTGCCAATGATGACGTAATCAACCCTAAGCTATCGAAATTTTTGAATAATTACCAAAAAAACTGCAGTGACAACGAAAAACCCTAATTGTATTTGGTAGTAGGCAGTATTCTGCGACGTATGCCTCTCTCAAACTTTTCCATATGTCTCTGTCCTATAAATCTGAGTATAAACAAAGATTAACTTAAAAAATATAATACAGCACCAGGACAAAGAACAGAATGCAAATTTATTAAAAAATGCATCTATAAATTACTAAACATTGAATCTATTACTGAAAGGCGCACCTCTTGTGTTTACTGAAATTTATGATTTCATTTGGTGTCGCATATTTCTGCGACGCGCCATTTGCAATGGAACGAACCGCACTATGATATTGGATTCCCTTTCCATTACTCATGGGCGTAACTTCTGCGCACTACAACTTAAATACAGACCGGATATTATTGTATGCTATTAGATATTCTTTGCGATAAAAATATGTTAAACTACATAAAATATAACTTTAACAGATTACATTAAACTTGATAGTTAAATGTAATCAACATAAAATAATTATCTATGTAATATTAGAATGGGGGGGGG
>JAFELO010000421.1:182704-207383 GCA_017140195.1 Eumaeus atala | reverse complement strand
GTGTGTTTCTTTCCAGAGCTCTACTCCTTTTCTTGTTTATAAAATTGAGATGTAACATGAAGATCTAATAGCTCTATATTTTTTAAAAAATACGGTCTATCAAATTAATAGCCATACAGATCATGTTATTACTACTATTACAATGCTATATAAACTATAAGAGAATTAAGACATTTTAACATTAAAACACAAGATTTAATAAGATATGAAATGTGTAATCGGTAAGAAATCATGAATTCAACCTTTTAATGCAATTTTTTTTGTGCATTGTGACACGAATATGTAGGTTCCCGGCGGAAGAAAAAAAACTTTTTATTTATGATTTGGCGATGGCAGATAGCGTTAGCCATCGCAAATATATCCATACTCGCTAACGCCAAAAGGAAAAAGAATTTCATTTCCTCAACACAGAGAACGTTAAGCCTTACGGTCAAAGATGACAGATATACTTTTTTTTTTATAAAATATTTAAGTTTCTAAACATAATTGCTACACTATACTATACTAATTTAGGAAAGACATACTTTTCATTTATAGTATATTCCCATATATATGCTCCTGCATACGGGCAGCCGAAGCCTTTTAATTCCCTTTTTTAACATTTGCAGTAACGTTCCTTCCACCTCTCTCTCCTTCAATGATCCGCTGGCGACTCATAAACAGCATATAACACAACAAGGCCCTGTTCGCATGAGAGCTTTATTTAACATGCTCTCGTGTGCGTGTGGTAGGGAGTGAAAGTTTTTATGCCACTCGCGCCAACAATCACGTAACGTTTCAACACTGACGAAGTCGCGGGTCCAATATAAATCTTAGTATTTTTACAAAGCAATTGTGAATCTAGCACGAGTGCCCGTAAATTGCGTTGGCAGAACCCCAGCGCGGCACACTCAGTTATTGATAATATTTTTGATGTACCTAATTCGTTATGTAATCTACTATCCCATCATTATTGAAGAACATTCCAGGCCCGTCATATTCGAAACATAATGGAGAAATGCCACTAGATTTAACATTATAGAATTTACTCTTTTATTTCCATTATTTAAACACTAAACGTACAAGAGTTATTTTTAAACTGAATCCAAAAAAGGAGGAGGTTCTCAATTCGAATGCAGGTATTGTTTCTTAAGGATTAAAGTCTTAGTTATAGTAACTTTATGTGTGCGTGGTGTACGAAAATAACGTAAATTGCCTTTGGGTCACATGCACTATAATTATATGTGTCATGTACCAGTCTTAGTACATATGACCCATTAACCCATAGCTGACAAATTATCCTTATCCACGACACCGCAACTTAAACGGCATCGTGCGCGCGCCGTCCCACTAGAGTGGGGAGGGGGACCGCTTCCCCCTTTTCGGTCCCAAAAATAATCACTATAGGGTACGCCCACAATCAACCCGGTTCATCTCTTCCCATCTGCGGGAAAAGAGGGGGGTCTGTCCTCCTATTTATTCTCCCTAAACCTGAAGACAAAAAAGTCTTCGTAGTCAGTCGAACTGTTGAGGCTGGACTAGCGCCGCCAACCAGTATTAGGTCCCACCGAAAAAAAAAAAAGACCCATAGCTGACACTTATCGATGGTGTTATGTGACAATGACGGCTGTGTCGCCGTGTCTACAAAGCCGGATTTTAATACCGCAGTAATTAAACTTTCTTTATTTCTTTCATAAAATTACTATAGCACAAAATCTTTTGTAACATTTATAGCTCGCTAAACCTCATTAATTTAGTTGATATTTTAATTAATTTAGTTAATAATTAAGTAATATTTCGTTTACTCAAAACCTTCGGCCGCTTTATCTAACTAATGTATATCTTGGTCAGCACGCGATCGAAAATTGTTTTGCCTCTATTAGAAACACCTAGTATGCGTGAAACGCAGACTGGGTTAGTCTAGTCATATTTCTAATTTATTTTTGTAGAAGTTTATTATAAGTGTACGACGCGGGGAAACGGATTTACGCGCCTTCACTGGCCCTGGGTGGGTCCAGTGGTGTGGGGGGCTCGCGGCACATTATAATACCGAATACCCACAAAAATCACCGCGAGTGCCATCCTTGCCTTGCATCATGCCTTTGGTGAGGTGCCCCGGAACATAAAATCATCAGAGCCCCTCGACGGCTACTCAGCCCCCTAAGGCACCGACGCCACCTCCACAGATGGGGTGTAGGGGTTGTCCGCATCACAGGACAACTCGACCAACTTTGGGACAGTGCAATGAGGCGAGGTTCCCATCTTCGCCCCTTGCCCCGTGCGCATAAGCGCCGCCTCATTGTTTTTTCTCTTTTGTCCCCTCTTCTTATAAGAGGGATACAAGGAGCGCCCCCTCCTCCTGCTGTTTAGTCCTCTCTTCTTATAAGAGGGGTACAAAGAACATACAACTCCTCGGTTCAATTAGCTTCGCCCAAGGTGTCTCGGATGAGCCCAGGTTACTGAGCCCCACCGCCACGACAAGGCTTGAACCATGGTGAGAAGGTAAACCGATGCCTCCGGGAACCCAGGGTAACTCCACCAACATCGGCACAGTGCAATGGGTTAAGCTTCCCTTGCCCAGTGCACAAAAGCGCCTCCTCATCCTATTCTTAATGAGGGTTAGTCCCCTCTTCTTAATGAGGGATACTAATAGGGAGGATTTGGTCCCGTCTTCTTAAAGCAGTCCTCTCCGTTCAATTGGCTTCGCCCAAGGTGTCAGGGATGCCCCGGGCTACAGAGGCCCGTCGCCACGACAAAGCTTTACCCATGGTGAGGAAGTATATCATATAAAATGATTACTAATAAACTTGTGGTGAACTCACTCACTCTGTATGATGATGTTTAACGCCACTCATTTAAGTTGGTACTCCTTACATTCAGCTAGCTATTCTTTCACTCGCTTCCGATTCTCTAACCTGACTGCGCTGCCTTGAATAATTTTCGCTTGCCACATATTATCGTATTATTCATTCATTACATTTCATCTTCACTCATAATAGTATTAATTTATGGTCCATTATCATTAATTAATGAAATTCATCATTTGTATAAAGTGAACGTAAATTAACTGTGAGACAGTATGTGAGATGGTGACACAAACTATTTTCTTACTGTTAAGCAACAGTTAAACAACAACTAAGCAGTTAATACTTATGAAATTACCAACCAATGCTTCAGCGATATGACATCTTCAGAATCGCTTTTCGTGCGGTTTGTGAGTAGGTGGTAAATTGGAGGGGAGTAGGAAAGGAGTGCCTATTGCTATCTTCTTACAAATAAAGTTATTATTTATTTATTTATTTTGTTTATCGGCATAGTAAATGTGCGGGTGTAGATGGGCATCGGTAGTCGTGAAAGGCCTATATTTCACTTTTACTATAAAAGAAACAAAGTATTGAGGATTCTGGACTATATTTAAAGTTGAATTAACAAATAATGTTTTATTTCTCGGTTAAGAACCGAGTGTCTTCTTTGTCGGGGTGAAGCTATTAAACCATATTGATTGACATTATTAACCAATACGTTGTTAACGTGTGCACTAAAAGGAAACATTTCTCCGAATGAAATAGCGTGACGCGAGGGCAGGTACATAAATTTAGATCGTGATCGCGGTGTTCGTATGCAGGTCACATTTCAGGGATGGTTTACTAAGAGGCGAAGGCTTTCGTGATGTTCAACAGTTAAACCCATTTAATTTATGGCATCAGTCCTGTGATAAGTTGTCTATCGTCACAGCCTGGTACCCGCCTCCCCGGGGAAAAGGAATAAATGCGATGAAATATTACATGGGAAACTTCTAGTACATTCCAATCATTATTATCTCTTTAGCAGAGCAAGATACGATCAATCGATGTCATTTGGTGGTTTTAATGCACAAAATCGGCACGGTTAGTGGTTACGCAGATGCGTTTCCCGCCTTCGTCTCATCCTGCCTAATGGACCACAACACTTGCAGTTATATTTTTATTACATAGACACCTAGATGATCTTCATATGCGAAGCCTTCCTTCAACAAATCATCTCGTTAGGCTTTACGGGTTCTCGCAAACCGCAAAAAAATGACAAAATAGGCATCATTTGCGGACAGTATTGAGTAAGCGAAGGGTGTTCGCCGTGCCTCCTCGATTCAGCTACTATTCGGCAACTTCTTTTTTACAATTCACTTTCCGGTACTAACTACTTAATTAAATCTACTGTTTTTTACAAAGCTATATATGAAAGCTATACTTTACCTAACTTACTAACTACAAACTTATGGTTAATCCTCCGTTCGCGCAATATTTTGTAAAAATGGATGGGATTTTTTTTCCCTTACGTATTAATGTATAAATAAAATATACACAAAAATTACACAGTTTCGATATCGCCACAAGATTTAACCGAACATCGGTGCCAACGATTTTCAGTATGAAAGAGATTCAAACTTTAATTAATAATATTGTAGATGAAATCTTTTCAAAACGTTGGTACTGAAACATTGATGCTTATTGCGTTTTCAGCGAAGTATTTACTTCATAAAAATATATTTTTGGAGTGTGATAAAAACAATTGCGAAGGTGTATTGTAAATAAAAACATTTTGAAGTGCATTATAACAGAACCAATGGAGAGAAGAGAAAATATTTTTACAGTTTTTTGTATATTTTTTTGGAGAGTAAAAATCCTTTATTTTAATTTTACATAATTGGCGATTACCGACGATTTTAAACATCTAAAACATCTAAATAATAATAAAATACGCGGACGTGGATAACACGTCTTTTCTTCTTTCTTTTTAAGTTTGCAAATGAGTAATATAGCTTTAAACTTTTGACAATTACCGACACCCATATACATCCACAGTTTAGTCATATAGATGCGTTGTCATTCCTTCCTGCTATCCTCCAATGGCCTACCCTCACAACATAGCTGTCACTTTGCGGCGGCGGCACGTGAGCAAGAGGCACCTCAAAAGTCGTGCAATGCAGCATGGAACTACCTCTTACTGAACGTCTGCGTAACAAGTATCCTTCCCTCCTCCCCACCATCAGGTCACCGGATTCACAAGCCGCATGAAAATTTCACGACATAGTTTGAGGTGAGGCTCGGACCAATTCGGCTGCAATGCTGCATACCACTCCCCCTATATCCTGCTATAATATAGCATGTGAAGTGAAAATAAATGAAGTTCACCAACCATGAATTTTTTTGTAGACTCGCCCAAATGGAACCGGATATTGGTAGGCAAGGGCACCGGAAGTAGACCCGTGGCCGCCACAGCCTGCACCCACTCTCGTACACTGGTCGCCTTATGTTATACACATACTTACCCCTTGCCTTTCCGGTTTCTTGTCTCAACTATGGCAAAATGTTATTTCGTGCTAATACTAGCATCACCCCGCGGTTTCATCCTCATAGCACCGGTCCTATTACTCATAATCAATGTATATAGCCTAGAGTCTTCCTCGATGAGTGGACTGTTCCTGAGATGAGATGTTTAAATTTTAAACGTGTAGTTATCTCTAGAACTATGATTTCTTCAATGTATGTTTACAGTAGCTATGATTACAGACGCGATTTATATGCCACGGTACTTACTGATATATAAACTTTTGTTACCATTTCAATTATATAAAGGAGTCAACTAAGGGGGGGGGGGGTAAAGAGACTATAAGAGTTGTGTTAAACTTTTATATACATTATATAGGAGAGTATGAAGTCTTATCTGGTAGTTGTCCGAGACTCCCGGCTGCAACTTGAATAGTGCTTTATGTATATAATTGTTCCTCCTGGACGTTCTTCAATCCTCATATACCATATTTGAAGAATGTAGTGTTTAATAACAAAAAGAAAAAGTTAAAAGGAGTAGAGCTCTGAAAAGTAACACACAACCAATAAGATTCCCATTCTGACAAGATATAAACTCTGTTACGATTAAATTGAATTTAACATCAAATTTTCACACGTTGCATATACTATTGAAACAAAAACTTAAAAAAAAAACGTCAATCAAATTAATAGCCATATAGATCATGTTATTACTACTATTACAATGCACACATAAGAAAACTAAGACATTTTAACATTAAAACATAAGATTTAATAAGATGTGAAATGTGGCGTCGGTAAGAAATCGTGAATTCAACCTTTTAATGAAATAATAATTTGTGCATTATGACACAAATACGTAGGTTCCCGGCGGAAGAGAAAAAAAACTATTTAATTATGATTTGGCGATAGCAGATAGTCAATTTTTTTTAATTTCTTTTTTATAGAATAATGGGCAATCGGAGCCTTTTTTTCGACTGCCGACGCCCATAAACCTCTACATAATTACTATGCTGATGCGTTGCCTCCTCCCCCCCATCAATGGGCCACCGGCTACCCACAAACCGCACGAAACGCGACACTGAATATGTCCCTTTACGGCGGTATCATGTGAGCGAGAGGTACCTCCCCGGTCTTGCCGGTCCAATTCAATTCCATAGGAGGATGTAGTGTCATGCACTATGCATGGCATTACCTCTTCCTAAAATCTAAATTTAACGAAGAAAACTTTATTCTATATACCATAACTATATATAGTAAGAAACTTATTTGAAGCATGCGAGCGTTAATCAATGTTTAGTTAGTCTAATGTAGGCAGCCGAGAACTTGCTGTACACAGTAGCGGGGAAGTGCTTCTTTAATTATATTTATACCTGAATTTTAAACAGATGGACTGTTATCATATTCTACTGGAATCTACTAGAAATAACATGTATCTACTAGAAATAAATGTTAGCTTCACTGACAAATCTATATACGCTAAGAAAAATCCCGTCCCTTTTGTAAAGAATTGCACAAATGAAGGAATTTGAAATTTTTTACAGCAGAAGATCACATGGAGAATATTTGCAGAAAGCTAATATTTTAACATGACACACATTCGATTTTATTATTTTAATTAAGTGACATAGACATGCGCATTCGCTGTTAACTGTCAAACACCCTAATTAAATTTTTAATGATATTTTTTTATGAAAAGTTTTCACTAAGATACACAGCGAAGCGGGATTTGTAATGTATTATTAAAAAAAAAAAGGATTGCATTTTGACGATTCATCCATGAAAGTAATTTTACTGTAAAATCCATTTCAAATTTTGTTCATCAGTTATGGCGGCCCTTTTAATTGTAAAAAAGCAAATAAAACATTTTTCCATTGGACAGTTTCATTTAGCCTCTAGGTTAACGTTTACTGTACGAATATAAATGCAATGCTTTCGCAGAAAGAAGGCTTCCCCTAAAAACACTTCGCAAAAATTGTACAAACGAGATATATTTGGTTTTAAAAGAAATGGTAGTTACCGCTAGCAAATTAATTCGTCTGGCAAAATTGGCATCATGGCAAAAATTTTGTGAAAGTATAAATCTAAATTCTACTTGCAGTGAGACGTGGCGCAAGCTTCGTTGGATAAAAGGTTATCTGAAACATATGAGGAAGCTGTTCCATTTTTAACTAATTTAATCCCTGACGGTGTTGGTTTTCCTCCCTTTAATCAAGGCCCAAATATTTTTGAAATCTATATATATAAATATATAGGCTTATTGTTGTTACAATAAGCCTATAACCATGTTTGAACTAACTTCTGCTTTTAAGCTGAAAGATACATCTGCAGGACTTGATGGTATAGTTTTTTTTCATGATTTATTTTTTTCCTGCCAGTAAGCGCAAAGAAAATTTTATCTCACTAGTATACTGTTTTTTGTAAAATTTACAATAAAATAATTACAGAACGATTAGAACATTTCTTTGAAAAGGGTAAGAAAAATCCAGACTATATGATAGGTTTCCGTTCCTGAGACCTACGTCGTTGAGTCTTGATTTGAAAATTATTCAGTATGCCCATGATTTTGTATTCCATTCTATTAAAAAGGATATTAAAGAATGTATTTTACTAATTCAGGATACTTTAGCGCATTTTGAAAAACACTTTAATGAAATCGGTTTATTGTAAGCTTTAAGTAAAGCTAAGTTATGTGTCTTTACCCGGAAGTATCGTATTCCTCATGAAAATATAAACTTTGGTGAGGTCACTTTACAAATTTTGAAATTCGTAAAATTTTTGGGTTGTGTGTGGTTCGAAGACAGATTAAATTGGAATAAACATATTAATAAAACATCAAAAATGTTCCGAGTACATTACTATATTATGTTGTGTTAGTAGTAATAAATGAGGTGTTCATCCTCCATCATCCAGACCAGGATGGATGCGAGTAGCAGGAACTCTGGTATTTGGTATTTGGTATAACACCTTTGTTAACAAACCACGAACCACCAAAAGAGATTGCACTGGATAATTTTCTTTTCCTAATAGGTAAAATGACCAACTTTAACTGTATAACATACAAACGACATGAAGACTTATATCATCTTCTTATAGAATTTGATAGAAACGAATTTCTCTGACAAGAATTTATGATTCAGCTTTGTTACATTTAGTGTCCACTAAATGTAATAAAGCTGAACTTTTCTTTTTATAGATAACATTGTCAGTTCTAATTTTAAATTACAATATAGATTCTTAAAATTTTTTATGACTTCATTATATATAAGGGATTTAGAGTTAAGTTTATAATTATTTTTCAGTAGATGTAAAGCTGACTTAATATTATGATGTATAAATGTAAAGCTGACTTAATATTATGATGATATAGCCTTTAAATAAAGATTAAAAAAATGCAATGTATAGCGCATGAAATATGTTTCTTTATTTTCAACAGATCACCATCATTATCAGCTCTTATCGGTACACTGCTGGACATAGGCTTCTTTTAATGGACGCCAAGACGACCGAACTCTTGCTACTCGCATCCATCCCGGACCGGCTACTGCACGGAGATCGTCTTCCCACCTGGTGAACGGTCGACCAGCACTTCGTTTTCTTAAACGCGGCCTCCACTGCAGAACCTTACTGGCCCATCTGCCATCTGTTCTTGTGAGTGTGTGACCAGCCCATTGCCACTTATTCGTCGCGTGGTATTGGATACTTCAGTTCTCAACAGATATGATTCATTTTTATTTATTCAATGATTTTTTTCCGGTACTTCATATATTAACGACACATGTGTACGTGTAATAAAACAGTAAAAAAGTGTTTAAATAAATAAATAATGTGACAGGGAAGCAAATAGATACAGTGACTAGGAAGTTGTAGTAGAGAATTTGAAGACAAAACCTCTGTTTGTTTGTTTGTACACGCAAAACTCATGAACGAATATGGATTATTGATGTCTTAAGTTTACGCGAGTACGAGTACGATTTACGAGTTTACGAGTTTTTATGAATATGGATTATAGTTTTTTGTTGTACAGTTGTTAAGCCTGGATGTTATAGGAGTACGCGAATGAATTCACGGGCACCGACTAGTGAGTATTGAATAAGAAACTAATCCTCAACAAGTGCTAACTGCACATTAAAGTGATAGAACAAATGTATTTACTTCGAGCGCAATAGAATTGGTCGTTGTTTTTACCTTACCTACGCGTAGGTAGGTGGTTGCTAAAGTATCGATAATGAAGGTATCAATAGAAAATAAGAAGATATGCACAGGCCACAGCTCATTGAGGTTTTATATATTTAATTTCATTGTTTATTTTGTTTTATGCTTCATAATGTGAATAGGTTTGTTTCTATTTAATATTATATATTGGGCAGCTTTTGGGAAGCTGTGTCACATCTTCCCGTTGCCTATACTGCAGGGCTAAGAATTAAGTTTTCAATCAGTACGTCCTACCTGTCATGACATACGCAGCTGAGACTTGGACACTCACTGTGGGGCTAGTCCATCGGCTTGAAGTCGCTCAGCGGGCAATGGAAAATGCTTGGTGTGACACTCAGGGATAAAGTCCGGAATGAAGAAATTCGCATGAGTTGGAGCAGAAGGCTTTTAGAGTGGAGACGGCGTCAAGGCAAACGTAGCGTGGGACGCCCTCCCGCCAGGTGGCGAGACGACCTACACCGGGCAGCGGGAAGCAACTGGATGAGGAGAGCCGTAAAACGGGCTCAGTGGCGCGTCATGGGGGAGGCCTATGTCCAGCAGTGAACTAACGTCGGCCGAAGAGAGATTGTATATTATTGTACAGTAAGTACTGCAAACAATTACTGCCGTCCGTCTTACCTTCCGGGTGTCTACTACAAACGGTGTCGGTGAACCTCAGTTCTCCGTCGCCTGCCGCTTGACGTCCATTTCAGTCCTCCTAACATCCTAGCATTGCTGTACAGGTATCCAGTGATATCTAGCGCAGCAACGTAGCTGTCAACTTGTTTGTAAGATGTGCTCACTTTTTTTATTATTATTTTATTTGTTCGTTATTTAGCATTATTATTTAGTTGCCATTGTTTGTATTGCAGTTGTATTATTGTGTAGGATTACTGAATAAACATATTTATATTCTATTCTTTTGTGATGTTCCACAAAGATGGTTATGGGTAAGGTTCCACATTGGGATATAAAACTAAAAAAAAAAACTTTTTCTATAAAAGATATAATTATAAAAGAATATTAGGAGGTAAATGCTCATAATTGCCACGCTGAGATTATGTTTTGGATCGGCGCCACTGCTGATTGGTGGTACTGCCAAACCAGCGTTGTAAGGATGGATGCGAGTAGCAGGAGATCGGTCGTCTTGGGTTTATTGATAGAGGCCTACGTCCAGCAGTGGACCGAAAAAGGCTGTAAATGATGATGATGATAAATATAGAATGCGGAAGTAACATAGCAGCTGATCCGAATTTCGACATAGAGATCCGTGACTGTGAAAATGTAAATAAATATGTGAAAAGCAAATATCGATTTTAGATCGAAGTACTACACTCCATATTCTAATGGGAATGTGGATGGTGAGGATGGTGGGGATGGTGGGGATGTCCCGGTGGTCCGCTGTACGGTGGTGGCGACGGGTGCCACATGTGCGGTGGGACCGGTGGTCGGCGGCAGAACGGCGCACAGCTCCTGCCACAGTCGGGGCCGCAGGGGAGCTCTCCTGGGGGAGGGGGTCCGGGCGGTGGAGGCATTTTCTGTAATTAAACACAGTTTATTGTAGATATTTCACAACAGTTCTGTAAGGGGAAGTGTGATTGCTGGATTGTTGCCGATTCGGCCCAGCAAGGACGTGTGCCCCTTGGTTATCTTATAGATGGATCACGCCAAAACTACTTAACGGATTTTGACGAAACTTAATTTGTTTATTATATAATAATAATATTTTAGCTTATACATAGAATAACGGGTGCGGATGAAACCGCGAGCGACAGCTAGTTTGTAACATTAATACCAGTAGAAAATACAGAATAGTATTATAGTAATGCATTCAATTATATGTTTTTCTCACTTTCAGTCGCGTTGTAAAAACATGAGCTATCTCATAATCGAGGGGTCACAGGACAGTACATTAATAATCCTCCCAGAAGGAGGAGGCACCTGATACTTGCCACCTTGAATATTAAAAACTTAACGTAATGCGTTTATCTTCTTTATTATTCACAGTAAGTGTAAGGCGAACCAGTATCTGCCAGTTTTAGCGCAATAAAGGTTGGTGATTAAAAACATCTATCTTAATATATAAAAACCAAATCACAGTTGGTTTTGTCAAAAACGGTTTTGCTAAAATTGAAACACAGTATTTGTTTTTTTTTAACGAAACTGAATAATAATGGACGGAATTAGCGGGTTAGTAAACTTTCTAGAAAATTGCGCTTCCGGCAATGATATTTCAGTTAGTGCCCAAGTTAGTTAATTTGGACGACCGGCTGGCTCAGTTGGTAACGTGGCGTTTAGTTCGCGTGTTACGTCAGAGGCCGCGGGTTCGAATCCCGCCTAGGTCATGGTTGTTTATATATGTATCATATGTATTTTTATAAAAAATCTGACATTTATAAAATTTCTTAAATCAAAAAATATTAAATATATTGTCTGTTGTCAGGTACCTGTCACAATTCTTTAAGGCATTAATTAGCATAGAGCCACAGACATTACTATTATTATTTTCACAATTCTTTAAGGCATTAGCATAGAGCCACAGACATTACTATTATTATTTTCTTTTTCTGAGGCTATCATTTGAAGCGAGTTACCATTTTGAATTACGTTTGTGATGTGATCTCTAATTAAGTTCTACGCTGACAGATTTTTTGGAAGAGTCCAGTCCATTATTAGGCGATAGCTAGTCGCCTTGGTGCCCCGCAATTTTTAATGGATATTCAGCCCATTCCTGAGTCCCACACGCCCATGGGATCCCACCCAGGCCCAGGGGCAGTGCGTCAACGCATTAAGCTGCAGAACCAAAATAGAAAAAAAAAATTAAGTGCAATTCTTGGTAAGTCGTCAAAATTACACGTGTACTAAGATTATTTACTGTTTAAATAATTTACATTGTTCTGTGCAGTAAAATAATTAATATTTAAATTCCTGAACAGACTGAGAAAGTGAATATACCTGTATTGATCGTATTGCACGTTGGTTATTTGAAATAGGTACCGAATTATGGAGGTGGTAAAGAACAAACAAACAAACAAAATTCACCTCCCACACGCAGGTCGCATGCCCGTGATACTGAGTGACCTAGTTGTGTTCAATGGTTGCGTAGCTCCGAGACTTGAAGACAGTATTAGATAAGTTTTTGATTGAAGCGCTTCCAGAGTATTCCAGTTGTGCAAACGAAAATTTTAACCGACCGCTCAAAAACAGGTATTTTTTGGCAGGTTTAATTAAGGAAAAGAACAGTTGTTCTACTTGTCTTAGTTACTTTTAAAAGAAATACCGTCCATTGTAGACATACATTTGTCTACCTGACTACGTCAGAAAGTGGGTGTACTCTTTAAGCTTATGTAGGTATGTAAAATGTATGTATTCAGATTTCCATGTTCCTTACTAGAGCCTGAACGACTCGGAGGATTTTAACATATGATGTGTCGTTAGATTTGTCTTAATAACGTAACTGACACGGGGTATTTATTGTAAAACAAAGTGCACAAAAACTGTCTGCAGTGCACAAAAGCATGCAGTTTTCACACATGGATGGAGCAGTTCCCGGGGATGGTTTAAATTTACAGTTTGTTAAGATAACAAACCCTGTTTTATTCACGAGCGTAGCCGGAGCGGATAAAATAATATTAAAATATATTTAAAGTATCCTGATTTATGGTATTCAATTTAACATTATTGTAATTAAGAGTAACCAATCTCTGACGTTTCCTTACGGGCAGGCATCTCAAACAGTAAATGGGAGTGCTTTGCACCTCACGAGATTCACGGTGGACTGGTCAAAGAGGAGTCAATATAGATGTAAGACAAGACAGACTGCTCGGGATATAGTACAATTAAACTTAGCAACCCCTTTGGATGGCTTCAATCAGGCGCTTGGATCATTACAGTATCAGTTAGACAATCCATGGAAGATTAGACACTATAACTATGTTTAGTACTGTAATATCTTATGCTGCAGCCGGATTTGTTCAGCACGTCCACGAAGGTGAATGTCCAGTGGCCCGTTGAAGGGGCTAAGGGAAGAAAGGCAACTGGTCTGTAGAAAAATTACACAGATGTCTTTAGTCATTGGTAGTCATGAAAGGGCTCTTACTATTCGTTTGTGTCCGATGAACTGTTATGGCCAATGTAATAAATTTTAGGAAGAGGTAGTACCATCCTGCATAGAAGGAGGTAGTACTATGCGTAGTGCATGACACTGCATCCTCTTATGCAATGGAATTTGGCGCGCACGACCGGGGAGGTAACTCTCGCTCACATAACACCGCCGTAAATATCTTGATGTCTTCAGTGCCGATAGCCGATGGCCCATTGAGGGGTGAGGGGGCGAGAAGGAGGGCAATGCATGTTCATGGGCGTTTGAAATAATAATAACATCGTCAATAGTATTAGGTTCCTTCGAAAATAAAAATAGACGTTTGTTAATATAATAAAATATCAACACGGTTTAACCCGCGTGGCTCCGATCCTATTAGTCGTAGCATCATGGGATATAGCCTATGGCCCTTTTCGATAATTTGACTCTAAAACACAAAAGTATTTTTTCAATTCGGGCCAGTAGTTCCTGAGCCTGGCGAGTTAAAATGAACAAACAAACTTCTTAGCTTTATGTTATTAGATTTATTCTTGTTCTAATTATTACAAAAATAATATCCACGAACGTAACAAAAATTATAATCTGTGGACTTATCAAACCACGTTGGCCTTGTACCGCATCGACTTGTGTGTTTAAGATTTTCATTATAGAAATACATATAAAACATAGATAAATATTCTTGACCTAGGCGGGAATCTAACAGGCTCTGGCGCAACATGCACGATTATTCGACCTATGTTACCACTGCGCCAGCCGGTCGTCAAAATGTTACCACTTTACCAGCCGGTCGTCAAAATGTTACCATTAAGACATCCGGCCGTAATAAATATATATAAAATAAATCCTTACCAGACTTTTTATTTCTGTAGCGATCGAGTCAAAAGCGACTTGTTTTCGTGTGTTTTTCTAAACACTGACGCCTGTGGCTTATATTTGGGAGATTTATTGATTATTTGTCATTATCATAGATAACAGACGCTAGGGTGTGATGATAACAATGATAGATTATATAATCTGAAAAGGACGTTACTCATAGACAAGTTGTAATTACCCAATGATTAAAAGTAGCATGGTGACTCATTATCAATTTGATGACCAAGGTAGCACGCAGTACGAGTGTGAAAATATTATCTATGAAATCAATCATACAAATCATGATGATCTTAGTTTGTATTACCAAATCACGGGGATAATGATAAATTATTAGAATTTGTGAAAGTAGCCAAAAAGTTGTAAATGACATAAAAAGTGTCGCGCTTCGTTCAGTTTGTGAGTAGCCGGTGGCATCGACATAGTATGTTCATGGGTGTCGGTAGTCTTAAAAAAGCACCAATTTCTCGTTTGGCCCCCGATGCAATAGGAAAAGAAAAGGAAATCTGTTCAAAGTGTGCCTGTAGGCACATTGTTTGACTATCACAAAATATGTATTTTCAAAGTTACTTTAGGCAAAATTTTCGTGACTTTTGTTTTAGCGTGACACCTGTCAACTATTGTCCTGTACAGGAATTGCCTATTCTGGTAGCTAACGTGGACAATTTCTGACTGTAGGTACTACGCAACTTTTACGAGAATGAGGATATTTAATTATTTATATAATATAAATATTATGTGAACTAAATAAAAAAAAAAACCTGCTCTCATGCATCTGTATCTGCACTGCCATCCCTTCCTCCTCCTCTCTAAGGCCACCGGCTACTCGAACCGCATGAAACGCGACAGCATAGCTGTCACTTTACGGCGATATTATGTTGGCGAAAAGTACCTCCCGGGACGTGCCGGCCCACTCACTCTTACTAAAATCTTAGTAATCCATATACATACAAGTTTGGATAAGTAATTCACCTAAAATGGTTATCTCGGTCCTACGCTCGTCTGATCGCATAATCGTAACATAAGAAATCTTGCATAAGCCACAAAATATTTGTTAGCTACTACATTAGTGAAATCCGGTTATTATTGTACATGAAGTTTAAACGATAACATTAAAAATATATTGAAAAATTTGTGCAAGTAACTCAGTGGGACCGTGTACCACAACCACTTCTTACGATTGCCATTAACGAATTATTTTGGTCACAAAGTTATCGTGTAGCCGCGCCTTTAATAAATGAATGATTATATCAACAAACACATCAAGCGAAATCTTTAGTAGCTAGCTATTTTGTCGGACAACTTGAGCGGCAGGTTGTACTATGTTATACATAAGGATTATAAAAAAATATGTGATGATCACTATGTGATGACACATAAGGATTATAAAAAATATGTGATGATCACTATGTGATGACACATAAGGATTATAAAAAATATGTGATGATCATAATAATATAATTGTAATTAACGAATTGCGTTTGGTAAAATATGATCCTATGTGATTGGTGATCATATACATATATATTCCCAGGATGAGCCGCCACTCATGAATACAGCAGTTTACTGCTGTTGTTGTAAGTATATATTCATCACGGTCCTATGGACCACATAGAGTAGTAGCAGCAGGGTATCAAATGGTAGGATGCAGTCTTCACATATGCAAATATGAACTGCACATTATATTATAAGTATAATTAGAATATTAAAGCTTGCGGCATTTTGTGTTAAGATTGTACGAAGAGCACAATTTTGATAGAAAATTATTGAGAATTTTAAAGCACGAAGAAAGCTTTATTCTGTAAAGTTACCAATGTATCTAGTAACAAATAAACGCGTTTGTAAAATGTTTGTTAGCGCTGCCCCAACTCGCAACACTTGCGAACACTATCCAACACATCTGGCGTACGTAATCTTGTTATATAAAGAAAAACTTTGTTAATAAGACGTTGTTTGGATCGCCTGTATTTGAGTCTACAGGGAACGACAAAATAATTACTTGTATAAGTTAGCGAATTGATTCCAACCCAGTTATTTAATTCAATCCCTTTTTTTCTCGTATTATTGCTAATATAATTGATAATTGGTTATTTAAGTCTATAAGCGATTTTGTGATATAGTCTAAACTAATATTATTAAGAGGAAATAAATAAGTTCATTGTTTGATTGTTTGCATTGAATAGTTTTTAAAACTACTGGAATTATCTGAAAAATAAATTTAACATTAGACTCCTACATTAACAGTAGTAAAAATAGGCTACACAATATTTTATAAAATGTTTTGATCATTATGCAAGCTTCCATTATGTTGCCAAAATGTGATAAACATATCAAAGCAAGTAAATACTTATTTAGCGGCAGAAATTATTAACAACTTGCTACCCGGCAGACGTCGTTCTCTCTGTAAGAGATTTAATTTGTTGTCATTGTAACGTGAAATGTTTACGAGGCCTAAATGGAGAGCCTACGCTACTTAGAATTTTGTGCTTGGAATTTGGTCCAGAAATTACTTTCATGATGTTACGGGAGTTTCTTAGAAAACTTTCTTAAAAATTTGCTGCTACTAAATACCTTTTGGATCTCACAGAAGTCATGTAATCTGGCTACTTGTAATTGTGTTCCAGTATCTTATTCTGGCATTCATAAAAGGAATATATTTTTCTAGTATTTTAGTTACTTCAGGTTTTAAATATTGTCTAATAAACCACATCTATATTTCTATTGTTGTTAACACTGCCTCGAAATGAATAATTGAAATAATCACTTAGCAAAGTATGAACAAATTTTATTCAGTACTACTCTTTTGGTATTTTTTTTTTAATTTATATCAGTCTCAATCTGTATGGCACCTAACAAAATATTACGCTTTGCTTTTGGAATTCATATTTTTAATATTTGTAAAGGCCAAACAAAAATTCTCGACGCGGTAAAAGTAACTGCGAAGTTCGTAATTGGATAAAAAAATTATAGAGTCTTCAACAATATTATTTTTTGGTAATACTGTTTTTTTTGCCAAAATCAAATGTCATCTTTAGTAACCATCACACTGATGTTATAAATGGAAAAAATCCTACCTTCGATTTGGTTGGAACTCATTATTGCTGGCCAGACGGGGACATTTTTTTCTATTCTCTTCAAGAGGCACTGATTTAGAATGGCACCGAGGCTGTTTGAGCTACTACCTCGCGCGAATTTCCCACAACTTCAAATTAGGGAGTGAGGAACTCAGTAGTCTCGCTGGGCTTTGGCCATGATAATAATTTTCGGTGCATTGTGCCTTATGTTTGAAGTCAGTTTGATTTCTCTGATGATTCCTATTAAGTCAAAGGAAACGGTCCATTTCAGATGTGGTTTTATACCATTACACTATTAGCTATGAAAAATATATGAAACGCGGGAAGTACTAATTCAAAATGGCGTTGGTGCCCCTTAATAAATGTCATTAATGTCAAAGTATATGACGTCGCCATTGGCCTATTTTAGATAATTTAAATATTTCTTGCGCAGAAAATAAAACGAATTCATGGATTTCAAAGGTCAACGCTGTCCTATATAATTTATTTCCAGTTCCAATATCAGTTCGCTCCATACGATTTTGGAAAACAACGTCCGACCGTCCGCTGAGAAACCGTATACTGGTGATGAGAATGAAGGGAATAATATTACAAGCTCGTTAAGCTTTCGTTAGGGCCGAGATGTTCATTTTTATGTTATTTACTTTTATAGACCCTAGCTGGCGGCGCAAGACATATTATGGTGCGCAAGTAGTGCATAGAGAGCAACAGGTTGGACAATGCTGCATTGTAGCCGAATTGCAAAAAAATATTTTTTACCACTTTTGAAGAAAATGTCATGCGAATTCTTAGAATAATAAATAAATCTTAGAAATCAACCTCATTTGAGAATCCCCCACATAGCTATGCCCTCTCAGCTTTTTTATCAGTTAGTTTCATGTATGTACTTCTCCTCAAAATTATACAATTTTTTGAAGCAGTTAATAAAATAGATTTATCTTCCAAATTTCGAATATACCACCACCACCCATAAACTCTGAGTTAAACGTCTGTGAGTCATAAGAATGGATATACAGGAGTGTAAAACCCCCAACTCTCTGCCACCAAACGTTAATAAAACCTTTTCGCTCCAATCCCGGACTTGAGTCCAAACCTCAAAATCTGTACTTTAAACGTTACCAATTGACCAGGAGGCTGTCAAGAATTTTAAACATCGCCCAGCACTTCCAACTTACTCTGTACCTGGTATCTCGTATGATCAGTAGTTTCGTGCTATGATCAGATACGAGCGTGCCGTACGTGTGTATTGACAAGCCAGCAGTTTATAGGCTGGCCGCGTACTCACGTTTTCGCTACCCGAATGCGTGGAATCAATATAATATATTTTAACCACCAGAAAAAAAACCTACAGACGTCATGCTGAACCAGCTTTCATATATTTTGTTCGTGCCGGTGCGCACGTTCGGTTATATCCTAACAAACGTCTCGATAATTTCCATTACCGAATCCGACAGGTATTGAATAACGAGGTATTGCGAGAGGCCGCCATAGTGCAGACCTTCTTAAGTGTAACTAAAGAGTTCATGATATACGTATATGACGCTGCATTGCCACCTGTTGGACCGCCCATCCCAAAACGATCACTGTACTGGTGGTCTGCGGACCTCACACGGCTACGCAAGGAGTGTGTGGACGCTAGACGCTCATGCATTCGATTTCCGCGACGCAGACAACGTTCGGTGGGTGATGAACAACAAATGTACTCGCTACACCGTGCTTCAGTCGTCAATCTCCGCACTGCAATCACACGAGCCAAAAATCTTGCTTGGAAATAGATGCTGGAGGCCCTAAGCAATGCTCCTTGGGGACGTCCTTAGAAGATGGTGCGGCGAAAGCTACGCCCTTGGACGAGGCGTCCTTTATGGAAAGCCTATCACAGGAGGTTCTTGACCGAGTTGTTGATAGTCTATTCCCGACAATGTCAGAGTGTCAGCCGCTATTGATGTCAACACAGAATGTAGGCGCCTGGGAAGCAGTTGTTCCAGTTGCCAATGGCGAGATCGAGGTGACCATAGTAAAAATGAAAACGCGCAATACCACCCCGGGTCTTGACGCGATACCAGGTAGAGCTTGGATATTAATTAGCCTAGGAAGAAATATAGCCACGTAATAAACTATTCTTCAGTGCACGCAGTTGTTTGAAAAAATTCACTGTAGTAACAGTGAATTTTTTCAAACAACTGGAAAACGGGAAAGCTTATCCTGATCAGGAAGGAAGGTTGTCCGTTTGAGTCACCATCAGCATACTGACCAATCGTTTTGCTAAACGAGTTAAGCAAAATATTCGAACTAATTGTTTCTGTCCGTGTCGTGCGTCACCTTAAGGAGAGAGGTCCCAACCTCATCGACTTTCAGCATGGGCTTCGACAAGGCATATCCAACATTGCTGCCATCACCCGTGTGCGAAACCCAGCCACAGAGGCAGTGAAGTGCGGCGATTTGAAGATGGCGGTATCTTTGGACATAACCAATGCTTTTAATACCTTGACATTTGCTGTAATACTGGAGGCGCTACGATTTCATGGAGTACCTCAGTATCTCCATATATTGATGGCGACGTATCTTATTGGGCGATCAGTGGGATTCCCCACTCAAGTGGGTTTGCGCCGACAGGAGATGTCGCGCGGTGGTCCGCTTTTGTGGAACATTGGTTTCGACTGACTCCGTGGCGCAAATTTATCGGGCGTCAATGTTACTTGCTGCGCAGATAGAACCGTGGTTGCAGTTCGCAGATCTAGCTCTGCGGAAGCTCGTATCCTAGCCGTGGTGGGAGTTGCGCGAGTCGTGGCTCGAGTGCGACGTTTAGGACTGCAGGTTGCTCTCAACAAGAATTTTCATGGGCCTCAAAGATCCCCCCTGAGGCTTCTTCATCTGCTATCGTCGTAGGCACGTCCATCCCCATAGAGTCGACCATGAAATATCTGGATCTGCTCCTTGATAGTCGATGCACATTTAAGAAGTATTTTCGGTGCTTTGGCCCAGACTAATAAGGGCTGCTGGCGCGATCAGCAACCCTCATACTATTACCTAATATAGAGGGAGTCAATATAGGCTGCCGCCATCTTTACATATCTGTCATACAGCCGATGGCCTTGTACGGGGTGTCAATATAGTGTGACAAGCTCTCGGCCTTTAACAAGGCCTTTTTGCACCGACCTCATCGGCTTACGGTAACAAGAGCTATACGAGGATATCGCATGACGCCTTGCGAGGCGGCTTGTGTACTCGCTGGAGTCCCGCCCCAGGGATCTGGTTGCAGAAGTTCTAGCAAATATCCAATGGATGACCAGGCTTCGCGAAAGTGGAATAATTTTCTCTAATCAAGACGTCCGGTATTTGAGACAGCACTTTGCATGTGATTCGGAAATGGAGGCATTGCTTGGAGGAACCTTCAGCTGGTCTCCGCATGGTTCTAGTGATTCATTCGGTCTTAGAGGTGTGGTTCAACCGGCGATAGGTGTACTCATTTTCTGCCTTTCTCAGCTCTGGCAGGGCATGACTGCTTCAGGAAGCGCCTGTGGGAAGAAGCTAGTGCTGAGCCCACGTGCATTTAGGTACAGTGGAGGATACAGTGGAGCATGCGCTTGTCCAGCCTGGGTGAAGCAGAGGATGCTGCAATGCACGGAAATTGGGCTGTCCCAATATATAAGTCCTTGCCCGCCGTCGTGAAGTATATGGTGGAAAGTGACAATTCCTGGAGAAGAGCAATGTCCCCATTCCGCGAAACGGTAATTGCACGTAAACGTGAGGCAGAGCGAGTGTGAGAGGGAGTAAGGTATGAAAGAATCAAACGAGGGCGGGCGGTCACTGATCGACGTCGCCAAGTAGGACGACCAGTGATGGATGCGGAAGATCCATCTCTAGCATGAATATGTCCTGAGGGGGTCCTTCGCCTACGTTTATACTGGAAATAATGTGTGCTACAAAGAGAAGTGCTTGCTCAATCTATTGGTACCTTTTGGTGGAAGTACGGAAGAATGCCATCAGGCTCCCCGTCTGTCACGAACGGAACGCTGTAACACCCCGGTTTTTTAGTCTGTGCGAGTCGGACAATACCAATAACTCCCGACGCGGGTGGGTGTCCATTATGGATTTTTCCGGGTGAAAAAAAAGCGCTGCCCATCTCGCAACACTTGCTCACACTTTCCAACACATCGGGCGTACGTAATCCGGTTACACGAAGAAAAACTTTGTTAATAAGAACATTGTTTGGATCGCCGGTATTTGAGTCTACAGGGAACGACAAAATATTTACTTGTATAAGTTAACGAATTGATTCCGACCAAATTATTTAATTCAATTTCATTTTCTCTCGCATGATCGCTAAAACTATAGATAATTAGTTATTTTAGTCTATTAGCGACATGTAATACAGTCTAAACTAACATTATTAAGAGGAAAAATATAAGTTCATTGTTTGATTGTTTGCATTGAACTGTTGGACCTATTTGAAAATTTTTAACATTAGAATCCTACATTATGAGTGATGAACGTAGGCTATATAACACTTTATAAAATATTTTGATCATTATGCAAGCTTCGATTATGATTATGATGTGAAATTATTGACAACCAGCTGTCGGGGCAGACGTTACTGTAATTTATTTAATTTGTTGTCATTGTAACCCGTAATTTTTACGAGGCCTAAATTGAAATTAATAAACCTTTTTTGTAAATTAATGTTTTATTGACAAACTTCATGAAATATCCGTGAAGCCGGGACAGGCTTCTAGTTGGTTATATTTTAATAACATTTTTATGTGTTCGTTTAATATGACAAGCGGTAAGAGAGGACCGAATTAGCACAAGAGATGCACAAACATATACATCTACATAATATGGATATGTATATGTTATATGCGCTGAGTGACCGATTGATTGACGGACAGACAACCCACAGCCATAACTACGCCGCCTAGGAGTTTGAAGTTTGGTCCAGAAGTTACTTTCATGATGTAAGTGAGTTTCTTAGGCGAAAGGTTTTTTTAGAAATTCAACCACTAAGGGGGTGAAATAGGGGGTTAAATTTCATAATATGGTACTTTTCCATGTTACGCGGGTGAAACCGCGGGGCGATGCAAGTCAAAAAAAAAACACTACTACTAAGTACCTTTCGGATCTTACAGAAATCATGTAGTCTGGCTCCTTTTGATCGTGATCCAGTATCTTCTTCTTGCATTCCTAAAGGAATATTTTTTTCTAGTATTTCAGTTACTTCAGGTTTCAAAAATTGCCTAATAAACTATATTTTCTATTGTTGTTAACACTGCCTCGAAACGAACAGTTCAAACAATCGGTTAGCAAAGTATAAATAAATTTTATTCAGTACTACTCTTTTGGTGAGGTACTTCTCTGATCTGAATCACTTGTAATCTCTACGGCATCTAATAAAATATTACGTTTTTCTTTTAGAATTCATATTCTTATACAGGGCAAACAAATTTTCTCGACTCTGTGTAAGTAACTGCGAAGTTCGTAATTGGATAAAAAAGCTTCGACTTTATGAAGTCTTTAATATTATTATTTTTTAATAATAAAGTTTTTGGCCAAAACCAAGTGCCGACTTTAATAACCATCACACTAATATTATTATTCAGCTACTACCGCGCGCGAATTGCCCACAACTTCCAATTAGGGAGTGAGGAACTCTGTAGTCACTCTGGACTTTGGCCATGATAATAATTTTCCGTGCATTGTGTCTTATGTTTGAAGTTGGTTTGATTTTATGATGAATTCTCTTTTCATTACAAAGGAGACGGTCCATTTCAGGTGTTGTTTTGTACTATTACACTATTATCAATGAAAAATATATTAAGCGCTGAAAGTACTAAATCAAAATGGCGTTGGTGCCCTTTAATAAATGTCATTAATGTCAAAGTATATGATGTCGCCCTTGGTCTACTTTGGATATTTTAAATATTTTTTGCGCAGGAAACAAAATGAAATAATGGATTTCAATGGTCAAAGCTGTTCTAAATATTTTATTTCATCATTATATGATACAAAGTCTAAAAATGATAAAAAAAAACTTTAGAAGCCTAAACACCATTTAATAATACCCCACATCTATATATCCCATCTCAAAATGTTTATCCCTCAGTTTTATTTATGGGGTTAGCACTCTTCAAAATTATACAATATTTTGAAGCGGTTAGAAAAATAGATTTATCTTCCAAATTTCAAATATACCATACCCATAAACTCTGAGTTAAACGTCCGTGAGTCATAAGAATGGACAGACAAGAGTGTAAAACTCCCAACTCTCTGCCGCCAAACATTAATAAAACCTTTTTGATCCAAACCCTGACTCGAACCTCAAAATTTGTACTTTAATATTACCAATTGACCACGAGGCAGTCAAGAATTTTAATCACCGCCAAGCAAGCACCCCCTACTTACTCTGTGCCTGGTACGTCGTATCATCAATCGCCTCGGCAACCGTAGATACGTGCGTGCCGTACGTGTGTTTTGACAAGCCGTTTTCGTGGAATCAATGTAAAATATTTTAGCATGTTCGATTTTTTTCCGAATGCTACAAATTTCATACGTACGTTTCGAATGCAACCCGGCGCGTTCGGAGAAACACACCACGAAAAAACCTAAAGACGTCATACATAACGCAGCGTGTACACATATTTCACACGTTCGGAAAATCGTATTCGGTACCTCGCCGTCGTGCGTTCACTATCCATATGGACTGTATACATTCCGAATGAATGAAATCGAACGTTCGCGCTAGTGTCACGGAGTCTTGAACCAACATTCCTCTTTGGGAATTCGATAACGAAAAACGTTAATAAGCTGCTCGCCTAAAGCAGTATTTATTTTATGTGTAGGTAATATATAATAAAATGACAGATATGATAAATAAAATAAAAGTTCGTAATCCTTTTATTATAACAACGATATATACTTATCTATCATTACCGCGATCAAGTCAGGATAGAATAGGAGTATGGGAACCAAGTATACAGTGTGTGAAATCTCGTACCCAGCGTAAGTAAGTAAATAGATTACTATACGCTATTTAGTCCTGGCTGAACTTCGGCTACAGTGACCTTCTTGAGTACAGTGACTTATTGAGAAGCCCACTGCAGCCGAGCCATCTACGCAGGATATGTTATAGTTTACAAGTGCTTCCTCGGATACAAGTA
>JAFELO010000421.1:159561-182547 GCA_017140195.1 Eumaeus atala | reverse complement strand
TAAGTAACCCGTGGTCTATTTCGAGCTATCATTTTTCGAGTCTTTTGGTGGCTTTCGATGCCCATAACCAGAGGAACCCGAAGTTGTAAGATGCAGTTGACTGAATAAACAGTAGATAATACTGAAGTAATAAATATATAACGCAACAACTGTATATCTTCGACATTGTCATCGTGGTAAAATCAACTTACACTTGAACCCGCGACTTGAATTGCTAAATTTTATTATAATCAATCCAGCGGTTTAGCCTAAAAGAAATTCAGACTGTCGCTTTTATAATATAATCATGGAATTAGTACAGTAGTTCGTCCTCGTCGGTAGTAATTATGGTATATAGGACGGTATCGCCTCGTGGTCTAGTAGTAGGCATGTTCAACCACATTAGTGAGGTCCTGGGTTCGGGTCCCGAGTCGGACGCGAGGATTATTCAATTTCTTATTAGGATTTTTCAATTTCTTATAACAGCCCGAAGTCACATGGCGGTGTTGCTCTCCCGTGCCTCGGAAAGCTCGCTAAGCCATCGATGCTGCGCCTGATTTCACTATGCTCGTATCGGATTGTCGTCCCATCGAAATAGAAGAATGAGGGAACAGGGAGTGCACTCGTGTCTGGGCACACACTTGTACACAATAATGTATCCTGCGTCTGTCTAGTCTCTATAGAGACAGCCGACATGGGCGGAATTCGGCTAGGACTACATTATTATTGTCATGGAAGCATGAATTATAAAACAAGAACAATATAGATGTTTATTTACATTCATCTTTATTTAAGTTCTTGTACAGCTACAAGTCTATTGTTTCACTCGGCATATTGTGATCATAATTTTCACATACAAATTTCACGGAATCCTTGCAAATTACAAGTTATTGTGAACTCTCGTATTAATTGATTGGTTGCGGTTTACGGTAATTACGTCATAACAAATATTCCCAACTCACACTGTATGTTGCGTTAACGTTCCGAGAAGTCTGCGACAAACATTTAACGTGTACAATGTTATTCACTTACGCGGAATTACGTTTTATTTGATAATCTGACTGCCTTGTCATAAAGCGATAGATGTTCACCCGCAGACGCGAGGTCTCGTCTTCGAATCCCAGGTCGGAACAAAAAGTGTTATTGAGATTTATGAATTTTTAACAACAGTCCGGAATCCGTAAGTTGGCGGTATTACACTCCCGTGACTCCGAAAGCATGTTGAACCGTCAGACGTGCGCCTGGCTGCTCTTCGGTCTGATCGGAATGCCGTCCTATCGAAAAAGGGGATTGAGGGAATAGAGAGTGCACTCGTGTTCGTGCATATTGTATGTACTACACAGCTGGTTAGTTTCTAAAGAAATGGTTTATATCCCTATTATTATTATTATTATTATTATTACCTACTTTATCACCATTATCTATTATTACTTCATGACGATAATTTACACGTAGCCCAACTGCACATTTGCCTCCTATTCAATAAAAAAAAAATGGCGACTGAGACGTGAATTAAGAGAAAAGAGTGCACTTGTGTGTCTCCGCAACAATTTGTTTGTGTTATATGATCTGCACGGCTAGTGTTTACAAAGATGGCCGCCATTTCCCAAGTTAGGCTAGGAAGACAATAATGTCTAATAACTAATAATAGTTAAATTGGAAATACAAGCCATTGACCAGTTGCAGCTAAAGGTGAGCTACAAATCTCATAGTAAAAAAATATAGTCAGGAGGGGAAGACATATTTACATTTTATTTAACTTATTAAGTAATTAATATTTATATATAGTTAAAATAATAAACCAATATTAACCAAAGCAGATTAAATCACAGGGACAGCACATAAGTGGCCAAAAGCTATACAGGTATAACTTTTGGACACTTGTGGGCTGTTTGTCTCTACTTCTGTCTATACAAAACAAATTCTTATTTCTGTCTCTATAAAAAAAAAGAAAGTTAAATTGGCATTTGTTGCTAAAATACTTTGCTGAAAATATACGAAAACAGTACTGTTTGAGCAAGTATTCTTGTGCTCCGTACTGTCTCTCTACCTACTCGTAGGTACATGTTCGCAATAATAATATGTTCTATCTCACATTAGAGGCCTGAATTAATTTTCTTTTATTTTCTATATATATATTACATAAGTTAGTAGTTACATAACACCTTCTTATATATTTTATTCAATTGAATGAAAACTCATTTATAAACACCATAAAAATGTATTCCTTAATCATTACGCACAACATTTTATGATAAAAACACGTAATGATTGGTTGAGGTAGCGTCGTAGCTGCGCTGAAGCGGAAATTGACTAATTTCTTCGTTAGACATATTTCAGCTTCAACGCAGTTCGATACAATATGAAATATCTTTCAGATAAAGGTAACGATTTGTGCTGCATTGAAGCTGAAGTGTCTTTCATGTATAAAGGTGACGACTTTCGATGCATTGAAGCTGAAATATCTTCAAATAAAAGTAACGACTTGCGCTCCATTGTGGCTGAAATATCTTTCAGATGAAGGTGACAACTTGAGTTGCATTGTAGCTGAACTATCTTTCAGATAAAGGTGACGACTTGAGATGCATTGTAGCTGAACTATCTTTCAGATAAAGGCGAAGACTAGAGATGCATTGTAGCTGAACTATCTTTCAGATGAAGGTGACAACTTGAGTTGCATTGTAGCTGAACAATCTTTCAGATAAAGGTGACGACTTGAGATGCATTGTAGCTGAACTATCTTTCAGATAAAGGCGATGACTAGAGATGCATTGTAGCTGAACTATCTTTCAGATAAAGGTGGCGTCTTGAGTTGCATTGTAGCTGAACTATCTTTCAGGTGAAGGTGACGACTTGTGGTGCATTGAAGGTGAAATATCTTTTAGATAAATGGTTGAAATTTGTGCTGCATTGAAGCTGAAATATCTTTCAGGTAATTGTGACTATTTTTGATGCATTGAAGCTGAAATATGCTTCAGATAAAGGTGATGTACTGAAGCTGGCTCAACTGATACAGCCGTAAAGTGACAGCAAGTAAAGCTTATTTTTCATGTGGTTTATGATTTTCCGGTGGGCATTTGGAATAGAAGATGGTCCGAGGGAAACACGTGTGTGCACATCAATTATGCTGAAGTCTATGGACGTTGGTAGTTATCAAAGGGTTCTGGCTGGTCGAATCTCCGATGACAAAAAGGAAAATGCCTTCTACAAATTAGCAGCCTTCTGTCCTGATGTGTACAAAAATAAAACGCAGTACTGGAAAGTAGAAAATTTATTCGGTTTAATTTTAGTTGAATTATTGAATAATTATTACTGAATGATGGGTACTTGGAGATTAACACCTGACTTAAGAATCAGTGTAGCTTAGCCGTTTTCTACTAATAGTAATGTAACGTTTCTTTTTGATTAGCTAAGATACATTTTAATAAAAATTGTTTATTATCTGGCTTGTGGTCGATGGTGGGGGTGATGTGGATGATGCGGGTGGTGTGGCGGAGGATGCGAAGGATGGTGTGGCGGATGTAAGTGTGGTGGGTAGTGGGGCGGCGGGGGCGGATGGTGGTGATGTGGCGGCTGGCTGTACGGTGGCGGTGGCGGGTGCCACATGTGAGGCGGTACCGGTGGACGACCGCGTTGGTAACAGTGCGGCGCGCAGAACCCTCTGCCACAGTCAGGTCCGCAGGGCAGCGCGTGGGGTGGTGGCATATCTGTTAAACAATATTAAGAAATTAATTTTTATGTGTAAACAATTACTATATACTACAATATAAAGTAGTGCAGTCGAATTGGGAAAGCACTGCTCCAAACAGTTTGTCGTAATATACTGCTGTGAATAATAACTGCACATTCAAGAATATACAGTTATTATTCACAGCAGTATATTATCCAAGGACAACAATGATTATAAAATTGATATTATTAACATAAGTAACATGTAAAAATCGTCATTCAATAGAAATAACCTATATTTTTATTCTAGGAGACAAAATAGCAATTTTGCTACACTCTTTATTATTTTTAATTACAGCTAAGTGTTTGGCTAACCAGAAAACGGGTCCTTATGACCAGTATTCTGACATTATCAATGACTTGGAATGTGTACCAAATAATTATTATTTAAATTAGATTTAGGGACAACGGAGGCAGTCTCCGACACATGTATAGCATTGATAGATATATTATATTTATAAAATGTGTGAAATACATGGAAAGAGGCATGCCCGGTATAGAATTAGAAATTGATTTATTTTTAAAAAGCCAATATATAGATATATTTTGAACTACTGACCATTGGTAAAAAAATTATGAACTTATGTTTAACTTTAGCCATCCCCAGATAGCAAGTTCGTTCAATAGAGAGAAAGCCACACGATTGGGTTCCCTAATTATAATTAATAATAAATTTCAATTCAAAGTACGCAAAGATATTGTGAGCCTCCATTGAGCGTACAACTGAGATAGAGTGCGTTGAATGTTTGTGTTTTGTGGTAGTGTGCATTTACCGACTTCCGACAGGGTTATATAATATATTTGAAAATGTTATGGATAATGGATGGATAAATCATTAACAAAATAAGTGAATCTGACGAACATTTAGTATTTTGTGGTGATTTTAATATAAATGTATTAGACAATAATTCCTTCATCAACCTATGCTAGATTCTGCTGTTTCGTTTTGTTCAAGTCGTTTGATATCCCCCCCAGCCGCTGCTCAGTCATTACTGTGAGACTATGTAAATAAATGTAATTTTTCTTTCAGTTACATGAAATAGAGCCTCGAGGCATTGAAACTTTTTAAAATGTTAAATATCAAGAATGTCCCTTACTTTTGGAGTATATCTCTTAGTGAAGTATTTGAAAAGTTAATTTTAAATCAATTACAATGTTATTTTAATCCTAACAATTTATGGCACGACAACCATTTCGGGTTTACTAAAAGCCGCTTTACTACAGATGCTGGTACTAGTTTAATTGGTCCATTTCTGAGGTATGGGACGAGAAGTGGGATGTGCAAGATGTGTTTTGGAAACTATACCATGATGGTATAGGAGGTGTGGTATATATATATATATAATATTATCGTTCATACAACGTATCGTGGTTTTTTAAAGATTAAATAAGTTATCTTTTAACAAGTATCGATTTCCACAGAATATTGATAAGATTACATTGTTGGTGTTGAATTTTAAATTACTGTTAGCCTTTGTTGTAACAAGTTACTCGAGGTAAAGAACGAGATTCCTAGAGGTTTAGAATTTACTGCTATGATCCTCAATTTATGATATATTTGTTACAAATACCTACAAGACAGTTCCTTTGACATATATAACCGTCATTACTTTCAGGTGTGGCATCATTTTAACAGATTCCTTGTCCCAGAACATTTCTTATCAAATAATAGGTTGTGCCATGTTGAATTGTTGTCGAATTGGGCCGGCACGACTGGGCAGGTATCTCTCGCTCACATGACACCGCCAAATTGGCATCTATAATGTCGCGTTTCGTGCGGTTTGTGAGTAGCAGGGGCCGTCCCTTGGAGGGGAGGGGGAAAGGAGGGCGTGCAGTGGCAGTAATAAAAAATAAAGAAATCCTGTCCGAAAGCAAAAGGTATTATCTCGGAAAATGAAGATACCACCTAGAATAATGTCGCGTACTTTAAGAGATGACTTAGTTCCATCCTATAAAAGACGCACTGGCCATTCCTTAGCTGATAAATGAAAGCTGAATAGGGTGATAAAATCGAATAACTTCTAAAGCGATACGCAAAGGGATGCAACAGAAAAAAATTGTTTACGGATGCGATTGTTTCACAATTGAGTAACAATTTAACAAACAATATGACCGAAGATACCCAATTATTTCACAGAGCGCAACGTGGCATTGTCTGGCTCAGTGATGATTTAGTGGGTTGTTAACTGTGAAGGAGTATCTGAGCCATATTTTTGTGTAAATGGTATCAAAACATCGACAACAGTGTAACAAGACACCAATCTTGATAAGGTAGTGAAGCCCCTCTATAACACCATGTTTAATAACCAAGTATGGTCCTTCATTATTCAGATTATAACGCTCGATCCACCCAATCTTGGTTCCGGGCTTGGTCAGAGCTGAAGATTACTTTCATCCAATCACGGCCTTGATATACTGGGATTTATGGCCAGTTTAGAGAGTACAACTTGCTCAAAACGACATGACAATATCAAGTCCATAAAACAATCCATACGTTTGGCAGTGAATAATTTCCCCATGGATACAGTACGTGCTTCTATTGATAACTGGCCTCAACGTTTAAAGGACGACAAGTGCCAATCGAGACCACTATCACTATCTAACAGCTTTTTATATTTTTAATTGTTTTATATTTGGGTATAAAAATAACATACTGTAAAAATAATAAATGTTAAATGCAATTTTAAAAAAAACTTTGCATTGTTATAATACTTATGGCAAAACTAGATATATGAATAAAATAAATTTCTATTTTTATACAGTCGCATATTTTGCTGGCGCTACTTAGAAATAATTTTGTTTTACGAAATTCTGAATGTCAACTGAATTTCTGAACGTGCAATTGAATAAAAATTTTGAATCTGAAAATAAGCACACGCCCACTGGAGGAGTGGAGGAAATGAGCACATCGCGTCTCCTAGACATGCGGAAAAGTATACGAGCGTCAGTAGTTGTCAAAAGGTTTCCATTAGATTGTCACGATATACTAAAGAAATGATAGTAAGATGTACCAAATAATGATAAACATAATATTATGATCAAATAACTTAAACACTTACCAGAGATCAATAAGAGAGGCACGGAAATATCAAGCTAATAGCAGGTCTGGGCAGATTTGTCGCAAATGCGAGAATGTCCTCGATAGCAAGAATGTGTAAGTTATATTGATTGGCTGCTTATCTCTGATTCGTTATCAACATCCGCGATACAGTGTCCACGGTACGGTACATATATTTTGCAAACTTTGAGTATGACTCATTAAATATTTTTGTTTCACAACATTTGCGTTTAGATTTTTCATTTAGATTAGTTACGTCACAACCATAAGTTTAAAAAATATATAGATATACAGTGAGCGTCTCAAAATCGTCCACAAAGATGAAGCTGTCTAATTGTGCGAATGCAAATTAAGCACATGTGCGTAAGGTTTACATTTCAAGGAAATATGTTTAAATTTTACACATCTTTTAAATATAATTTGTATTGTAAAAATGACTTAAAATTGTACACGTTAGGTTGATATTACTAAAAATAAGTTTATGTATAGTCCCGGATGCTTTAGAATATCTCCTGTGGCCAACTAACTTCGACTCATTTGCCGCTATATACTATAAAGAAAGCCTTTTACAGATTCACAATCTACGCCCACTTACCATAATATGCGTGATGGGTACGGAAGGTCGGATTTACTATTCTTGACCCTGGAGCACCTAGCGCTTCTTTTTCACATTTAATATTTTTGAAAGGCACCATTAATCCGGTCATTACAGGTTCACCGTAGGCGCCTTCTTCCGGTACTTCATTCACATGACCTCAATAAATTTCTTTCATCAATCGATTTTGAGCAGCCCATATGACCAAACCGTCTTGGCATAGTTTTGGTATTATCTTTCTTATACCTTTTTAATTTTTCTTTACTACATGGCAACGGTTTTGAGTCAGATACCTATTTACCTTGGTGGTAATTCTATTTTCGTGGATTATTAAACCTAAAAAAATATAGAAAAGTTTCGAGTAAAGAAACTGATAGATTTTAATTTTGCTTAGAAACTATTCCGAATGCGTTATACTGGGCTGTACAGTCGCCAAAAACATTGACAACAATCGGCCTGAATGCCACAATTTTCCGTTTGAACATTTTGAAATATCGTGGGAAGTTAAAACTGGACTCTTTTTAATTTTAACATAAAGAACGAACACAAATGTATGTTGTGATAATTACTTCGCCTTTCGTTTGGTCATCAATTTTATGGAATGATTCAAGTGACATTATCTACGTACAGCAGTTAATATCTTTTGGGTACGGAAACATAAAAAAATAATCAATAATTCGGCCCCTATACACGAGGGGATTGCTTACTGGATCGCGTTGCCATCACTCAAATACATGGACGTCACGTTTATTAACAAATGTTTGTTTGCTGGAAATAATTAATAATTTTAGGTGAAGAATTTTTATTTCAGAATTTTGATTGCTCACATCAGTCACACCACGCAGAATATAGAACTTACGTTTAAAAAGGTGATGAATACTAATCACCTTGGACAGTAAACAAAGGACTACACAAGAATCCATAATATAAACATTGGAGTAATAATGGTTATAATAGGAATACAGAGAACACGTTAGGAAGAGGACAACCATGATGATATGTTCTCCTTCCCCACCAATTTACAGTATAAAGGACTCTGTAGCTCTACACGCAATAATTCACACTTTAGTCTCTTACTAGTTAATACGTTAGTTCGGTTAAAATTATATATTAAATATTCTATTATAAAAAATATCGAATTGTGAAATTTAGTACATATATTTTTTAATACAAACATCGTTTCAAGTATTTTGACTCGTTAGTGGATCTTAATTAGTCTTATCTACAAACTACTCCAAGAAAGACCTCAAGCTTGTGTACAAGTTGTCCCTTACTAAATGAATCTACTTAAGTTCTTTCGGAAGGATTGCCCCTATCTAGCTCTAAACAGAGACGCGTAGAAAGAGTAGAGAGGCTCGGCAGTAGGATATACCAGGTTATTGTTATTATTAATATAGGTAATAAGTATACAGAATAAAGCTAAAGAGTATCGATAGTCTATACATGGAAAACGTTATAAAAATAATAGGCATATATGCATTTGCGTGACAGTTAATCCAATTGTCACCAAAATGCTCTTCCGACTGCTCGTTGCCATCTTCTTCTTCTTGAGGTGCCATCTCCTACCAGAGGTTAGCTATTGATGCTGTCATACTACAAAAAATACAGCATCACTCATTTATTCCAAAAAATACATTTAATACATGTATTTCAATTTCGTTTAGCAATACAAACATTAAATATGTATCTAAAAAAATAGCGACCGAAACGAATACGTAAATTAAAAAAGCAAAAGTATTATTGAAATCTAAAAGAAGACACAATTGAAACAAAGTACGAAAGTAACAATGTAATTGTAATTTTGTATACATTTCTTCGTTCATTAAACTTTTGCCCGCTCATTCGAAGTTTGAAACCACACGGACCGGGTCCAACAGAATATCAATCACTTAGAAATTGTTTAGAGTTTTTCATCGCTCGTTTGTTTTGAAATTTTCTCAAAGAGGAAAATGCTATTTACTTATTGCGCTTCGTCTACTTACAGGGTATTTACGTTTGTGTCGCCTGTTACCAGTTTTGTGTTCAGAAAATGGAAATTTCTTGTCTCTAACCGGAATTCCCAATCGATTTCTTTGATATTTAAAGATACAAGTTTATTTTTTTGCATAGATTTCTCGATGTTTTTATACTTTTTCGGTGATGTTAACAGTATTTATATCTGCGCTTAAATAAATTGTTTTATTTTGAGTTTTAATTAGACGATTATTATGGTCAAATTTTATTTAATATCGGGAAGGATCGGTTTGGAAATACAGATGAGAGCAGCTGGTACCGCAACAATGTTGTATGCCGTAAGAAATTGCGCCTGAAAAGCAGATTGGACTATGGGACATCAAGGTGGGCGCGGTGGATTTTCTGACGTGACTAAAATCGTTACTTTTTGTCGATAATCATATTCGTACTGATATACTTAGTTAGACCATTTTTATAAATATCTGGATCGTTTACCGTCGCCGTTACAGCCGATTTGGGTCAGCATGACCCGGGAAGTACATCTCGCTCTCATGACACCATGTCTGAAATTGATGTTGATAATGTCGTGTTTCATAAAGTTTGTGAGTTTTAGGAGGGCTGGTTTGGGGAAAAGTATGCAACATATATACATAATGCTTATACTGATGGCTATGGGCTTTGGTAGCCATCAAACGTTGCTCCGATTACTTGAAATATATGTACTTAATTGTCGATTACTTCACTAACAATTGTTCACATTTTAAGAATCAAATTAGCTATATCAAATATTGATGGTGTGATATTATTATTACTTATTAGTTATCTAAATAATAATAATAAATTTTCTTCATTACTTTTATTAGTAAAGCCCAAGGAATGGTTGATATAAATATTCATATTTAAATATTTCGTCTTGTATTAAAAAGAATCAGCGTGGGTAGTTTATATAATTAGGGTCGCATTTGTACTAACCGGTGTTGCAAAGAAAGTTTTCTTCCTTGATAACTTTGGAGTAATAAGCCAATGAATTACAAAGGGAGTACCAGGAAAACAGGAAATTAGGAGAGCGGCCCTCCCCGGGCTCAGGCTTTTTTTAAATTTTCATCACAGATAACGAAATTTATATGAATATCTTGTTTTTGAACGGCTGCTTGCATTTTGAACTCTTGAATTACAGTAACAATAATTTATTCTATGCTAGATAATAAGGCTTTATTATCTTAGGATAATAAAGCTTTTTTTTTTGTTTTATCGCGCTTTGATCTTCAATTAAGTGGGATTTTAATATGTTTGTGTTTGATAGCTACATGAACGAGAATGTTTACGGGACACATACCATGACGCTACGTGTAATACTACCGGAGTTACGCGGGTTTACGCGGCACTGTTGTTATGAAAACGAGATAATATAAATAGAGGTGTTTCATGTAATGCTACCGAATCGGGCCACAGTCGGGTCTGGGTTTGAGCAATTGGCAGATTATGTTTGACATGTTTCCTAGAATTTGAGCTAATCACTTAATGTATAATAGAAAAAAATGATGAATATGTGGCTTTACACAACTATTTTTACAGATTTTATCGCGGTTTATTTAATTATTTAACTAGCCCAAAGTTTCAGAAGCTTTACAGCAACCATGCGCACGGGTGAAACATCAGGCTGGTTAAATAACTAAATAAACCGCGACAAAATCCGTAACAGTAATTTTATTGTGATGAGTAACATTCGTGTGAACTTATCATACCAATATGTGAATATGAGGCGGAATTCACGCCAACCGTGTTCGTAATAGGTTTAGGTATGAAAGAATGTGGTGTTAAAATGAGAAATGGCAAGCTTCGTTACTTTGAACACGTCAAGGGCATGGCAGGTGAAATATTAACGATACATATTCACAATGCAAATGTAGAAGGTGGTGCCACATTGGAGGGGAGCACGCATCGGCATAGTAATTATGCTGACGATTATGGGCGTCGGTGGCCATAAAAGGGCTCGATTGCTCGTTTGTCCAAGGGCTCCGATTGCTCGGTTGATTGTCGTTTATTTGTCGCAAGGTTAGCGTTCGGCTCTTGTCAAAGTGACAGTGTTCGTATGTGTTGCGCTGAATATTTCCAGAAAGTGGTATTTTTTCTACTTTTCAACCTCCTCATGGGGTGTGAAATACTGGGCGTTTAGGTTCCTGTACCACGTAGCTATGTTGCAATCCTGACATATGCTGCAGCGCTTTGGTGTCTACGCTCTCACCTGTATGTTGTAATTAGTGTATTATTATGCACCCGAAAACCAGCTTTGATTTTATTGACGAAGGCCTACAGTGTGCAGCGCTACCAGTATTGGCCGGCGTTCTGCCTGCCGTTCTGGAGGTTCTACGAGCGAGACGCGCGCAGGAGGAGTGTTGGTACTCAAGGGCAAGGAGCGCAAGAGAAAGAAAAGCGCTATCGAGGACGAAGTGCACTAGGCAGTCACGCTGGGCCGCGTGAGCCGACGGGAGGGAGCTGTACCGCTTATTTCCAGAAGTAATAACGCGTCTGCCATATCAATGGGTGGAACCTGAGTACGTTATTTCGCAGATACTAACAGGGCACGGGTGTTTTAGAGGTCGCCTGCACAAGATGGCGTTATGTGACCTGCCATTATGTTCTTGCGGTCATGAAGCTGAAATCAGAGACCATGTACCGTGGGAATGTGATTTGTACAAAAACGAGCGAAACATCATGTTGCACGGCATGGTCAGTGGGCCCAGTCTATCACCAGGATTTGGTTGCAACGGAATAGACTTTTAGACAATTGAAGACATTTGTGCATACATGGCACGTGAAGATGAAGGATAGGTAACGACATAGCTGCATCAAGACAATCAGGTCTGACGAGGCCGATGACAACTTCTATCTTTGTAGTGTCAGGTGTGGTGAAATAATGAGAGGGCACTTAAATAACGTGTAGAGAGTCAAGAATTGCACGTTGGGGAACAGAGCCGGTGAGCAAAGCCCCGTGCGTCTCCCATGATTCGCTCCGTATACCAAGAGGTGGGTAGGAGCATGGATGGAGGTGGGTAAGTGCTCGTTTGTTCCCTCATACTTTAAAATGGTACTGTAGAAGACTAAGATTAACATACCATGATCAGATTGATCGGGTACTGTCAAAGGTGACAATAGAGTTGTCTTATGAAAAGCGTTATCAATGTAGAAAAGGCCAGGCTGGTGTGTAAAGGTCACTCATTTCACTCTGCCTGCAGATCCATTACGGAACCGGCATGAAGATGTGTATAACAACATTTTGTTACTGCAGCCAGATATAGCAACAACAACAACAACAACAATATATTGCAGAATATAAGAGGACTATAGTCCTACCCAGTCCAGTAGATTTAGTAGATTTCTTCTGGATCATAATTTTCATTACTGAAGTCCTGGAGAGATTCCACGCCGACATTAACCTTTCAATTGCCTCCTTCCAGTTGCACACATCATCCTGTTTCATAGCTTTTTATGCGTATTCAGGCAGCTTTTGTCCTGTATATTCACATAAATTAATTCAAAGTTTTCTAGTTTTTGGTCCCTATAAAGATAGAAGTATAACAAATAGCTCTACAAGATTATTATTATTACACAGTACCAAGCCAATTGATAACTGGCCGAAATGACGAACTTAAAAAATCTTTTCGAAAATAAAACGCCAAATTTGAATGTATTTTAGGTAAGACTGCTCCTACATTGAGTACAATTCACACCCGGGTAAATGATTTTAAACGTGGTAGACAGAGCTGCGAAGACGCCAACAGGTCTGGCCGTCCAAATGAAGCCACGAATCCGGACACGATCAAAAAGATTCAAAAAGTCGTTTCGAATAATTGGCGCTTAAATTAGCAGAGATGGTAAGCATTTACTCCGAATGTGTTTTTAACATTTTGCACCAACATTTGGGAATGAAAAAGCTTGGCGCGCGACGGGTGCTCGTTGTTAACCAAGAGCAACGTCGAGTGGACGATTCGTTGGAGTATTTGGCGTTGTCTAAACGTGATACTAAGGTATTTTTGCGGCGTTATGAGACAGTACATGAAACATGGATACATTAATATTCTCACGAAACAAAATAAAAACCTGCGCGAGAAGGCGAAAACGGTTTTGTCGGCCGGCAAAATGATAGCGACTGTTTCTCGAGGATACTCCAGGTATTATTTTAGTGGATTATTGATCAGGGGTTGCAGTTCCCGAACTGCAGTTACCGCATCACCCTATTCCCTAGATTTAGCTCCGTGCGACTTCCACTTATTCCCGAATCTCAAGAAATGGTTAAGTGTCCGAATATTTTCATCAAATGATGAAGTCATTGTCGCCATAGACGAGTATTTTGAGGGGTTAGAGAAAACATTTTATCAAACTGGTGTAACCGCATTGGAGAAGCGCTGGACTAAATGCATCGAGGTAGAAAGCGCTGAAAAATAAAATTGTTTTAAATAGATTATTAAAGTTTTTTTGTCGTTTCGGATGCTAATCAGTTACCTTCGTGTGTTATATAAATAAGAAAAAGAGAATGTGTTTCCATTTTATCGTATTATAAAATAATGTCCGAGTTTAACAAGATTAAATGGATATAAAGTACGCTAAAGTTGAGTTGTTTACAAATGCGTGTTTTTTTTTTCTAAAAAATATTTAATCCACATATCCCATTGTGTTTGAATAAACATTTCAATCGCGAGGTTTTCATTCGGAGCGCCCATTCGACCGGAGCGGTACATTCGGCTCTTTTTTTACGCTACACTGATTTTCGATGACTGAACTGCTGCGAGAGTATTAGAGTTCACTTACAGAGTGTACGTCGTACTTGTTGTATTGTGTAAACACATTTTTTGACCTTCCCGGGTTGGAATTTTGGGTTATCATGTTATGTCCTTTTTATCTTTATGTAGGGAATCTTCTTAGAGCAGGAGGCGAACCTGTATTAAAGAGCTAAATAAGATTTTCAATTTTGTCCTTCAGTGGGGCGTACCTTCCAAGGCAGGTCTTGAAAGAGACGTTGTTTTTTAAGAAGGGTGACAAATCACTTTTTCAAAATTACAGACCAAGATCACTTCTAGGCTATGTTTACAAGTTGTTCTCAAGAGTCTTCAAGAATAGCCTCACCACAAAGCTTGACGAATTTCAGCCACCGGAGATGATTTAAGCACCATGGACCACATCTTCATCGTAAGGCAAGTTGTACAAAAGACACATAAGTATAACCAGCCGAAGTGCCTTGCCATTGTGGACTACGAGAAAGCTTTTGACTCTGTCAAAGTCTGGGCTGTTCTGGAAGCTTTACAGCGGTGTCAGGTCGATTGGCGATGCATCGAAATACTAAGAGCATTGTATGACGCTGCTTTTATGTCCGTCAGATAATTGCACCGAAGAGTGCGACAGGGGGATGTTATTTCCCCGTAACTGTTCACTGTTGTTCTTTGGAGGACGTCTTCAAGACTTTAAACTGGGCAGAATGCGGCATAAATACCAACGGCGAGTATCTCTCACATCTTTGCTTCGCCGACGATATCGTTGTGTCGGCCGAATTGTTGGAGAGCTTGCAGGAAATGTTGCGCAGCTTAAATAAATCGTCCCATCGTATTGGGCTTAGGATGAACTTGGACAAGACAAAGGTCATTTCAAGGAACACGTTCTCCCTAGGCCGGTCAACGTCAATTGTGCTATTCTCAAAGTCATAGACGAATACGTCTACCTTGGGCAACTGTTGCCAATTAGGTCGGTATAACTTCGAGAAGAAAGCCGATATAAGGAATCACTTAGGTTGGACAGGTTCGTCACATTCTCACGTCGCTTATACCCCAGAGCTTGAAGACGAAAGTCTTTAACTAATTCGTTCTCCCCGTGATGAGCGTAGCGTAGACGGCCGAAACATGTCCTCATAAACGTAGTACTAGTCTGCAAGTTTGCAGTAGCTCAAAGGGCCATTGAACGTGCTATGTTGGATGTTTGTTGTCCAGAGAATTAAAGTATCCGGTATCACGCAACGAAAAAGCTCGCTAAAGTGACAATGGGCTGGTCACACGCTCAGAAGAACAGATGGCAGATGGGCCAGTAAGGGTTTGGGATGGAGGCCGAGTTTAGTAAAACGAAGTGTTTGTCGACCGTTCACCAGGTGGGAAGACGATGTCCGTGCAGTATCCGGTCCGGGATGGATGCGAGTACCAGAAGATCGTTCGTCTTGGCGTTCATTGTGAGAGGCCTATGATGATGATGTAGGGAATCTTGCTTTTAGTTTTTATATTAAACATAATCTTCCCAGATTATGAAATAGAATAAATCATACTAGTGATTGCCCAGTTATCTATATTCGATCTATATTATAAAAAATATAGCTTTAGGTTTCGAATAAAGCTTGACTGTGTATTGAAGTATATCCTTTATGTTGATACTTAAATAAAAAAGGACAATGTAACTAACGTATATTACATGAGTTTAAGCATTGTGTGCGTGCTGTAGCGTGCGTCTCATCTTATTTCATTAAAATAATAAAATGTAATGCATATTAAATAAAAATATCAGGTTTTTACACATCATCTTCATAAATCTTCAAATGTACCAAATTTTAGAATCCTCCACAAAATTATTAGAAAAAGAGATATTTTTTTTCTTCACGTATTAACATATAGATTATGTTAAGAAAATATGAGCCTCATATTTGAATACTAAGGGGAACGATCCACTGACAGTCCGGTTACAGCATGGTGATCGTCACCAGGCCCAGATCTAGAATTGGATATAAGGGATGCTAGGGGGGACAATACTGAGTACTGACTTCAAGCACCTATACTACTATATAGTCAAGAGACCGTAGTGTGAACAATAGTCAAGAGACCGTAGAACTATAACAGGATTTAGTTGTCTGGCCAATATTTAAGAAACAAATTCGTTCCTTCCTTATTAATGAAACAGTAGCCCGGAGGTAAAATACTTTTAAATAGTATTTTTTGTTTCGCTTTTATATCGTTCTGTCATGTCATTATTTGTCACATGTCTTTCGGATATAACTATTTTTAGGATTCCGTACCTAAAGTGTGTCTTAGTAACAGGGTCCCTATTACAAAGACACCACAGTCCGTATGTCGGTCTATCTATCATGAGGTTATCTCCAGAAGCGTGATAGGTAAACAGTTGAAATTTTGACAGGTGAGATTTTTCTATTACCGATATAACAATAAATACAAACATTGGAAAATTATATAATTAAAAAACCAGTACAAACATTTCGTTTATTTTATACTAAATAAATACAGGCACCATTACGTTCAGCCGTTTAATTTCCAACAAGATTTTATTTATAGTTGTTTCTTCGTTTAATAATTTAACTTCATAACAGCAACTAAAAGCTGTGAAGCTTCTGAAACGTCGGATTAGTCATTCGCGTAAACTTAAGACACCGATCATTTTTACTGCATTAGTAACTTGAATGATCTGGAATATAGAATATACTTTTACACCAGTGTTAAGTGAGCAAAAGGCGCCTTCTCGGTCGTGCCGCCTTCATTCGCGCCACCTTCATTCGCCTACCAAACAGGAATGCTTGACAACTTGCATGTAATCAATGACCTTGTGAGAAATTATATTAAATAATTCCTTACTTCAGACATGGTCTACCCATCATATAGAACATTACTAACACAGTTATTAGCCCACATTTAAAAATTCACAACCCATTAACGTGTCATTGCTTTTCATGCTTTTCATTAATAGAGGCGTATATCCAACAGTGGATTCGTAGGGGCTGCTACTGACGACCATGATGATGGATGCTACGTGTCTTTTTTGAATGGTCACTAGTGATTCCGGCTTTGCCCGTGAATAACACAGACCGGAATGGTATTTTTCCGTGAATAACACGGATCGGGTACCTTAACATATTATACAATAAAACCTGTCTCATAATTGGTGAAAAGCGCATGAAAATCCGTTGAGTGGACTTGGAGAAAATTGATGATATGCAGACACGCCGCTTTTCGAGACTTTGTTCTATAATAAGTATGGATGTTTATAAAGTTGATATAGAGATTTTGGGGTTACATATAATAATATTATAAAGAGAAAACATTTGATATTCGATTGTTTATTTGTCGGCTTGTTTGTTTGTATCGAATAGGATCCGAAGCTAAGGGACCGATTTGCAAAAAAAATCTATTACCATTAGAATCCCACATAGCATGCGATAAACATAGGCTATAGAACATTTTATAAATCGTTTGGATCATTATGGGACTTCTACAATGTAACCAAAAGTGTGAAAAGATGTCAAATAGATCTGGAGATGCTGTAGGATTTATTGACAACTAGCTGTGTAGGATTTATTGTAACTAGTTATTATTACCATAACGTGTAACGTTTACGAGGCTGAAATTACAATTAATAATAAATCGATATAAAAAATTATTACAAACTCTATATTACACACAAAAACGTTGCAATACTTTCAATTGTAAAATAAAATGTCAATCAATTAATTTTTGCCACATTTCTTGAAATATCCGCGCAAGGCCGGCTCCTACTACCAGTTTTATAATAAGTATAGACTAGATTTAGATATGAGTTCAATATTGAAGCACGTGAAGCGCCAGTGTATAATATGGTCTCTCGTATTACAAATACGCTTACAAAGCGCCGCGCGGAGCACCCTCAGCCGGAGAGCTCCGCGTCTCGCACTTGGCTACTTCAGATGCATTATTATATTAATCACTATGTGGAACATCGCATACATTATCTATATCTACACTAATATTATAAAGAGGTAATATTTCATCGTCCGTTTGTTTCCTTGTTTGCGCTGAACAGACTCCAAAACTACTGCACTATTATTGACAACCTCCCGATCCGACATATGTTCTGTTAGAAGTTGAATTTGTCGTCATGGCAAAGTGAAACGTTTCGAAGCCGAAATCAGAATTTATATTTTTTGTGTATCGACAAATTTTGTGAAACATCCGCGTGGTGCCGGGACGGACTGCTAGTCAATTATATATCTACTGATGCATCTTGGCTTTATCGATTGATTTCCACTTGTATCGCATGGGCATGGGCTACAGATTGGAGAACCTCCCATCTGTTGGCTGTTCTTCTTTCCTAGCAAGGTTTTTGATTAGTTCATTATTGGCCCAGGGAACTTGTTGTCCCTTGTGACTAGATGGTCTTTGGGTTAATACTGTATTACTTACTAATACCTAATTATTTAATTCAGTAAGTAAGTGAGCAAATGGAAGCGCAGATTTTTTGACGAATTTATTTATTGTGTGTATTATAGGTAAAAAGTAGGTACAAGAAATGCAAAAATGTAAAATGGTGGAATGCTAATTGATACAAATGGTAAATGATTTAGGCGGGCAAGACGTAGACTAAAGAAAATTCGCAAAATGGGCTATGACGTCGTGTCATGCCAGCCAAAAATGATTCATAGAGAAACACTACTAATAGACTGGATTGGCAGGGTGGTGGTCATCCTTTTACCATGAGCTCAAACCCAATAAGGTGACATTCCTTTTATTTCTAACATTAAAATTAATGACACATTCACTGATAACTTAGAAGAAACTGCCAAAGCACAACTTAATACCCTGATTCCCGATGGTTCACCGGATACTGACACTGAGTATCACCGAAAAATCAGGTTCCAATCCATACGACCAGTCTATACACGAATTTCCGACTGACATACTATGACGGAATTAGTTACTATGGTCCACCAACCAAACAAGCCGTCGGCGAAGAGTGCGGCGGGTTGTCGGTTTCTCCCTCTTAGCTGTTTTTAATCAATGCATTTACAAACTTATATTCACAGAAATATAGCGGAAGGGACATATAAAATTGTTAGCTAAGCCTACCAACCTTCAGCCGATCCAAAGTGATACCGCCCCATGACAACACTACTTCCGAATACGGGAAAACTTCTTGGAAGGCTCGGTGTAAATTGTTTAATCCCCAATGGCATTACATTTCGTATTCAACCCCATTACATTCGAAATCAATCGGCTTTATCACCGGCTGATCTGCGGTAGATGCCGCATATGGTATATTACTTAGAAAAACAATCGACTTATCAGACACTAAGTATGTAGTGGGAGTATCTCTCGATGTATCGTGTGCAAGGAATGCCACTCGAATATTAACTCCTTGATATATTCCTACTTACAAATGGCACAGATAAAGTGTGGCTTGACCACTTTTCATACATGGAAAGTTTGGCGCGGCCGCCCACAGGGCTCAGTACTATCTCCTTATTTGTAGATTTTTATGACTTGTTTTCATTACCACTCCGGCATTATGTACGCTAATAAGATACGCGGACGAACACTACTGATAGTGCAGGGTAATTCACGATCTGAAATCGAACGTAAGTTAAACTACTGACTCAGTTTAATGTCGACCTGGGGAAATGAAACCCATTAGAATTCGATCTGCACAAAACATTCTAAATATTATTTATTATAGGGCTGCTTGTAATCGGCACCACAACAACGTGGCTTTTAAACGTAAAGTAACCTTTGTCTACTTAGGATAATAATATTGTAAAATACATTCACCTCTTTGGAACACGTGATATAAACCGGAGAAAAGGCTAAACGTAATTTTTATGCCTTTACTACCATTTCAACCTCGACTAGGGGCCTGCCTTTTAAAACCTTAAAAATAATATACACCGCAACGTATCTTGGAAGCATATCCTACGGTTCGTCAGTGTGGGTAAGGGCTAACATTCCAGCGCGACCGAAATTACTCCAAAGTCAACCACTTACTTTATGATTTTTATGTAAGGCCTACCGCACCGTCGGCACGGACGCATCACCTGTTCCAGCCGGAGTTTTACTAATAGACTTAAAAATCCAACGTCAGTCTGCTATGTATTATCACTCAAGTAACTTTTCTAGTCCTTACTTTTTGAGACCAAAAGACAGAGAGAAGATCGAAAAGTTATTCAGCCCAATAAAAATTACCACCCAAAACTTCATGAATGAATGACAGACACGGTGGTATAGCTCAACGAAAGGGCGATATTTACACAATTTCTTTCCGTATGTGTGCGACCGCTTAGCGAAGATTGGCTAGAGACCGATCATAGCGTTGCACAATTTGTTACCTGCCACTAACATAACAACTCTAAAGGTAAACCTTTTAGTTTTAAATTAGTGCATTCACCTTTTTGTGCCGGCTCGACCGAATTTAATGAGTACGTACAAACTGCATATCACATAATTTGGGAATGTAGTCTTTGGTAGGATGAGAAAACCACAATGCTAGACAATATCCATAGTGTTGGCGGTGTGGTATTTTATGGTGACCTCGTGGTCAGCGTGGGCACCAACTGTATGTTTAAAATATATTGTCATAACTATTATAGGAAACATACGGTTTTAACCTCAGATACAGCTACAGCCATAATAATAACAAATTAAATGTAAAGTCATCAAATAAGGTTTTTTAATATCTCCGTAGTGCATTGCAGCCAGGCTTCACCGGGCTGCCCGCACTTTTCTCCACTTGTATAAGTCACTGCAATCAGGTACTGCCTCGGCTTTGTTTAGGGAGGGAAATTGGATTTACTTCCTACTCCTCCTATTTTATTCCGATTAAATTCATTGCGGGTCCTGAGAGAGTTTTAGCTTTTTCCCTTGGAATCCTCTGCGATCATAAGATCAAAGCGTTCGTAGTGGATACCGCTGTCGATCCTGGCGACACACGAGTAGCATTGGTGGGAATGAGTGGTGAGTGGTGGGCCAAATCCGCTAAAATAACTCTCGCTCACACGATATCGCCTTAAAGTGACACCTATGTCGTCTCAATGCGTGTGGTTTGTGAGTTTCCAGTGGCCTATACAATGCTATTTAGATGATTATTATAATTGCTATTTAGATGAGGCACCCTCATTTGCCCTAGTGACTGCCGAGGGACCAAAAGGTTGTAACTAATCGTATGCAGGGGGCATACGTTATACACAATAAAAAAGAGGAAATGTATTTCTTAGAATATTTATGTTTGACCCTAAGCTAGATCGTGATAGTATTAACCGTTCCCGAGCCCTCATTGTGGAATGTGCTAGATATTTCCGGAGAGACGGTGAAGTACGACATTTTGAAGAAATTGTCACAGCTGATAAATTTAATATAATAAAGAAGTTTTTGTATATTTAAAATACATATATTACTTCCGGTTTCGAGTAATTGGTTTTTATCTCTCTTCACTTTCTGTACTCAAATCAATAAATTGCTGATCTTTTTAACTGTCTCAAATACTAAAACGAGAACACTCGATTATAAGATTTTTTATGGAAACCTTGTTGTAAAATTTATGCGAATTGTGATCGTTGCAACAAACGGATATTACCGCAGTTTACTTCCATCCATGGGCTATAGAGATGAACCTGAAATAAACTACTTTGAAGGACTCTGTCGCGGTGTATTTAATTGTTTAACTAATCCGACGTTTCAGGAGCTTTACAGAAACCATGGTCACGGGTGAACTGAGATGAGAGATGTACCTGAAGCATTATAATTGTAGTTGTTCCGATTAACGCAAACGATACTTATTGTATCTTGCTCAGTCCACCCGTGATCGCTTTGCTGTAAAGCTTCTGAAACATCGGGCTAGTTAAATAATTAAATAAACCGCGATACACTCCGTAGAAGTAGTTTAATTGTAATTATCGCGGTTTGCTAAGTTATTTGACGAGACGATACTAAAAAAAGATATTGTAACATTAAAAAGAAAACGGGAGTCGACCAGACTATACACCTGAACATGTACTGCTACACACATTACCTACATACGACTGCAATATGAGGTATTACAGGTGAAAAGGCGGTCTTTGAGATATGAATAAAACTTTCATTGGGGTTTCTTAAGGTCTATGCAACATCGCCAAGCAGCCGCAGACACATTTATGATAATTATCATAAAAAAAGTTTATATAGTTTCGTGCCTGCGAATGTGGTGATGGTGATTTCCCATAAGGTGAACCACAAACAAACCAAAATAAATAAAAATACCTTTTCGCTATTTTCATCTCATACCTTTCACGGAAGTATTTCACTTGAACATTTATGGTACGTAATAATATAAAACAAATATTAAAAAGTATTGCGATGCGAAATTTTTGCAGCGTTCGATCTTTCGCGCTCGTAAAAACAGCAGCAATACGCGATCGTATAAAATAAATACACTTTAGCGAGTTATTGCCTAAGTGACATTATATTTTGCTGCGCCACGTTCCATTTAAAATATACATTATTTATAACATAACCCTCTTAACGAACTTAAGTACAAGGCTGGCTGAACGCCGATTTTATCCTAGCACAACGGCTATAATAGAAAAATATTTTGTTTTGAAAGCCCAAGGCAGACAAAATTTGGAAGGGCAGAGTTGATCACAGAGGTTTAATAAAATGCTACAGGCTCCAATGAGATTTTATTGCTTTATTGGGATATTAAGATTGCAGAGTCAAGAAGAACTTAATTTCGTCTCCATCTGCGCAGCCCATCTCTTTGAAAATGAGAGAGACGAATCTCTTACGAATACTCTTGCATATATCAAGGCCTGGTGACCAACTGTTTTCATGAAATTAAAATAAAAAGAAAATCAAATTGAGATCCGCCTTTTTGAAGTTGGTTAATAAAACGAGAACGAAAAAAGTGAATCCTA
>JAFELO010000421.1:96150-159422 GCA_017140195.1 Eumaeus atala | reverse complement strand
AATGTAAGAGTGTAAGTTTTTAGTATACACCTCGGGGCGTGCACGTAAGTTAGTGCCAGTGTCCTCGCACCTTATGTCTCCCCTGAGACACGGCCGAGGAAGTGAATAAATATAAACCTTCACTGCTTTATGGGATGTATATTTTCCTTAATCAAATGGTTTAGATTCGAAGAAATCGTTTAGAGTATATTCAAATTTTAAAAGCTTTTCAAAATTGAAACAAGTGCATATAATAATGTATCATTAAGGTTAAGAAAAATGTAAAACTGTGACGTACAGCTTTTTTTTAAGGTGAAGTGTTTCGAAGTTTTGAACAAAGTGGCACATTCAAGAAGACATATCAATTAGCATGTTTTTGAACTATTTTTCACTTTTAATCCAACTTATAAATTTTTTATATAAAGTACAAGCCGGTTTATATCGAGTTGAATGAGAGAGCATCCACGTCTACACCAAACATCAAAGATTATTCCTTCTTCCATGCCTATAACGCTACTGCCATAGTCGTAGCCGTAGCATGCACGCAGTCGTAGCATACGCGTAGCCGTAGCATGCACGTAGTCTTAAAATATAATGTATTAAAATATATTACAAAACATATAAATAAACTACAATATATATTATAAACCATTTCATATTCCTACACAACATCCGGATAGCCAATAATAGCTAGTCTAGCCGATAAATGCATCAGTGTTGTGCTAAAAATAACACCAATTAAATATTCAAATTTGAAAGTGCAGTGTCGTGTCTGTGCCGGCTGCGCTGTCAGGATGTGTCTGAAACCGTCTGGCTGTTCCTGGAATAGCATCGGGACAGGTCAAACGGAAATAAAGCAGACACTCACAAGTTTGGACGTGTCTGCGCGCCTCGTGAATTATATACAGCCTTGGGAGATCACTTAGTGTGTTCTCTGCGTTTGACTACAGTTTTCTTTTTTTTACTCCAAGGGGGTACCGCACACACTCTTAAATCGCACATATATAGGTTATACATAGTGCAACTGTCATTTTGGGGTGTTATTGAGTGAGAGGTACTCCGAGATCACGCTAGTCCATTTTGGCTACAATGGCACAATCTTATTATATTAGTTTAGATTAATTTACGCTATCACGGTTATTCCCTTGCTATTGACATCGTCTCGGGCCCGTTCCTGCATGGATATAAATTATAATATTTAATTCTACATTATTTTGGTATGTTGTATGAAGTCAAATAGCACGACCCAGTCGCAGGGCCCTACTAAAATTAATTCTTGACAGCCAGGACGAAACCAATTTTGTATTTCGAATCAGAATTATGTCAGATTAATGTCGATGTTCGCATTCCGAAAGAGAGAAAGATAGTTGGAACTGCTAAACTGTTCTGAGAGAGAGAGAGAGAGAGAGAGAGAGAGAGAGAGAGAGAGAGACAGAGAGAAAGACTGGTCATACGTTGAGCAAATTTTGTCCATTATGCACTCTAAAATGGTTGAATGTAGATCACTCACAAACACGTGAGGGGCACAGCTAGTTTATATAATAAATATTTTACAATAACACTCGGGATAGCATTAGAGTAAGAGGAAATGATTCGTAAGCTCTCAGAATAAATTGAGTGTTACCTTAGGGGATTTAACAAACTATATATCAGAAAACAAAGTATCGATAAATATTTTAGCGAGAATAATATTTATTTAGTATTAGACAGGATATTAGGTTATTGTTTAATTTGTGTTATATGTAATATTAATATTCCATATTGAAGCTGCCACGTTCTGTTGCTACAAGTTAACATATCGTAAGATGCATCGTAATTAAGATTTAAAATTTTAGCCGGTCTGTCTATTCGTGTAGTTTTGTTACAATCTTATTTCTTTGCACAATAAAACTGATACAAATACACTATATTTGTAAACGATAACTTAACATTGTCATACTGTATTGGAATAAACATATTTTTTTTAAGTCTATAATGATTTTAAGTAGTTTTAAAAAAGCTTTATGAAAGAAGAGCATAATTCAAACACACTTTTTTTACAAAGTAGATACGTAGTAGTACATAATTACAAAAGAAGGTAAGGAAGGGCCGACAATATTTTTTTTTCATCCTTTTTATGGCAAAAACCCATACGGGGACAAGCTAGTAGTCGTCTAATGACTATCCATAGGCGATTAATTGTTGTTATGCAGATGCATTGATCACCGTACTTTTTCTCGCTAAAATGGAAATTCATAAACCGTATGCGACACGACAGTTTCTATCACTTTAAGGCATATCATGTGACATTGATAAGGGTGAAGAATCCGTAAAACATGATATTTCGTAAATATTTAGAAAAGCATAAGTGCATATATAAATACCAGGTATGACGAATTCCAAACGTGAGAGAAATTTATAGGAGAAGACAGACTGTAATCGTGTTATACTGCACACACATAAAATGAATTCCACAAAATGCCTATATGCTACACGTGTTACGATTTACATAAAAAAATATCCGAAACATAAAAAAAATGTCTACCGTAAAAGAAAATATTTGCGGGTTTTATGGCGCGATGGTGAAAAAAATTTGCATCGACAATCGAAGAATTCAACCGATTGACGGTCGTAAAGCCTTTTCGTGCGGGTCACAAGTTTCCATGAATAAAAAAAGACGTCCGTTGTTCACCGTCCACGGTATACGACTATAGCAAAGGCATTGTACTGTGATGTTGGAACGTCTTGAAATATTAATTCTGTCGAGGATTTTGTTGCGGCACTACTTTTTAATGTCGGACGTAGGAATGGAATCGCAAGAATTTCTGTAACTTGTGTTTGCTAAGTCCTTATTGTGTCGTTGCAAGAAGCCACAATGAATAGTTGAAGACATCAATATGTTTCAGTAGAGAAAATTTTTGAACATAAAAGTTAGTTTATATTTTTTAACCGACATGATTTATTGAAGTCGGTTAAAATATCGACCAGGTTACAGGTTACGATTTTCAAAAAAAAACCCATAATACTAGCCATCCACTCCGGCTTTATCTGTGAGTAAATTATACACAAGATCTTTCGTCGAGAATCGTTTTATCAATGAGCGAAAACCTCATGACAATCCGTTCAGTACATTTTGTGGACTAAACTTTTAGGTTGAGAGGTGACTTTTCGCACCGTAGCGGCATGGGCATCTACTTGACACTGTCTCGAATTTAGTGGGGCTGTACTGTGGTGGAAGTGGCCACGGCCCAAAGGACCAGATATCGAGGTGCTGTGATTATTAATAGATCTGACATCCCACAAGCTGACACTGATAGAACTCACCGTTTCTTTAGTAGATAGTCGGCACTGTTCGTTGCCTTGGCAACGAACAGTCCCAGACACACTCAGACGCCGCCAAAAAAACAAAAGTGTTATCCGCGTCATCAAGAAAATGAATATACTTTACACATTACTTATATTTAAAAATATCTTAATTTGATTCAATTAAAGCAATAACTGAATACAGATGAACTCCTCACTCATATTTGTATTATGGTGTATAATAGTAGCTATTTAAGAACAATTTTATGTAGAATGTATCACTTAATATCAAATAAAGCAAATGCACCGTAAAACGGTACAAATATTAAGTCCGCGGGAGCCTAATTTGTGCATTGTATAACGTAGCTATCAGGAGTGAAATCACGCGATAGCTATTTGTTCTCTTAAAACCATGGCTGTGAGCGTAGGTACGGCCGCCGCACAGCTTGTGTACTCCCAGGTTTTGGTAACGTGCAGGAGTCACGTTCCGGCAATATTTGCTGTATAAAATTCAGCCACCGTGCTCGGCTCTGCGTTGCGCTGTATTTATTTTTTGTTTCAACTACACCGCAATTTATGAGTGGTATGTAACTATTACCTTGTTAAAAATGTATGTAATATTTTATTACCAGACTTTAAAGAAGGATTACAATTGGACCTGCATGTTTATTACGCGGTTACGTCGTCAATTGTGGGCCGATTTTCAAATTGTTTTTCGTATGAAAGGGAAAAAAAACTCCGGAAATAGTTCCATTAGCTTACAAATGATAATCTGATTGCGTCACCATCAGACCTTGGACACACCGAGTGCAATTTTTTTGTAAACTTTCAGGTCTTTCAAATCGAGGGAATCCTCAATTTTCTTCCATATACTTTGTTCACTTATTCATCTCATAGCTTGAGCTGATGATGGAAGGTGTAACGTATAATATTCAATGCAACAGCAGCAGGCAAACCTGTCGTTCCCTTGGTTCCGAAGTAATTTCAAATTGCTTTGATATAGATTTAATGTTAACTGAACTTTTCAGTGCATTGCTTGTCTTTTAAGTTAGAAGTAGTGCCATGCTGCGTCGATTTAGACCGTGAAGGTACGTTTCATACACGTGACACGGCCTATAAGACAAAACTGTTGTGTGTCGTGCGGTTTGAGTGTTACCGGCGCCGGCGGCTTGTTGGAAGGGGAGGTGGGCAGGACTGTGTAGGCAAAGTATTATAAAGTCTGTGAACGTTGGAAGTCATCAAAGGCTCTGATTGCTTTACTCATTATATTTAAAGAAGACTTCGACCAGTGGGTTTGATTTTAAGCACGGCTTTCCATTTGAGATCTGAGTGAGACGATAAACAAGGATTCAACCACGCCTGCCTGCCGTAATATGTGGGAAAAGTTAGCGGTGAAGCGAACTATAAAGTACTGTGACAATATTAAGCTTTACACGTAGAGAATATTGAGCTTAGTAAATATTGAGCTTAGTAAATATTGAGCTTAGTAAATATTGAGCTTAGTAAATATTTCTTGGCTATCTTTAAATCTACCAATTAACACAAAAGCACTCAAGAAGTTAAGCTATACATTTTTGGTGACATAGCGGATTGTGTAGTGACCAGTATTACTTTTCTTTGTTTTAAAATAGTCTGATCTGTAGATTTTAAAGAAGATTATAAGAGACGTTGGTAGATACTATAAAAGATCATTACATATATACATAGCTGATATAATCGTTAGAAAAAATGAAATGTGGAAATTTACTGAATTCGTCGCTCAGATCTTTGTTTTCTTGTTGAAAAAATAAGTGTCATTATAATCTTGCTTCATTTAAGTTCATCGCCTTCACTTTTATGAGTTCTAAGTAAATAAGGTCGGCAATTTTATTGATAAAGTTTGTCACGAAACAAAATAAGGGTAGCCGGTTAATGAAATTAATTTATTTCAAAGTCAGATGTACTCTCGGGGACAGTTTTGCCAGGAAATTAAACTCGCTGAGTTAACGTACTGCTGGAGTCACTGCTTCTAGTATAATTAATTATTTCATTACAGCGCTTCATATAATAGTGAGGTTTACAAAACTGAAGCATGCGTTTTGTTTAGAACTGGAGTATACCATGAGAAGTTCTACAATATTATGGAATAATCGATTTAATTAAATTGTTACGTCTACGGTTCTACTGTTGCAAGGAAAGCCTTCTTAGAAAATTTTTATATGAGAGATTCATGATGAATTCTATCGTATAAAACAGGTATAAAGTACAAGCATTATATTATATGAACGAATAAAAGTGTAACGCGTTTGTACTTATGATTGCAATAAAGTTTTCAGAAATTCAGAATAGTCTATATATCTCATTATGTCAAAGAACCACTTCGAATGAGCTTTTATATTTTTGATTGTTTTATATCTTTGTATTAAATATTATAATCTGCACTTTTTATTGCTTTTACACACTGTAAAATTAATAATGAATATCACTCGTGATATAAATATACATAAATATTGTTTCATTTATTATTAATTTTAAAATGTGTTAGTTTAAAACATAAGCTAAAAACAATTAAAACATAAGCTAAAAACAATTAAAATGTAAGAAGTTATTAAAATTGTCTCCATTGGCTGCAATACAGTCCTCTAGACGTAGAGAGCAGCTATCAATAGGAGCACGCGCTCTTTCCATTGGGAAATTCTTCACAGCCAATCGTATGGATTGTTCTAGGGACTCCAGATTATCATGGTATTTAGAGCAAGCTGTGCACGCTAAAACTGACCTTAAATGACAATCCAGCGGATGTAGGTCGGGACTAGACGAAGGATAGTCTTCAGCTGTAATCAAGTCCGAGACGTTCGTTACAATCAAGATTGGGTGGATTGAGCTTTATGATCTGGTCGCGAGTCTTGCTGAAAGGACCATATTTGGTTTGATCACCTTTTTCGTACGAAAACTACGTGGACGGCCATATCTTTCTTTGTTACAAACAGAGGAAGTCTCATTGTACCCGTTAATAGGTAGCCCGGTACACAGACATTTAACTAATACCTAATATGGGTAATGATTACATTTTGCACATTTGCACAGCAATTCTGTTCGCTTTATCACCCTAATCCATTTTAATATCTCAAAATATGGCATAGAGTATTGGATCTAAAATGAGAAAGCACAATGAATAATATATAAATCACAGATTCCAAATTCAAATGTAATATTTTGATTTCTAATTGTAACATTGCTAGACTAAGATTATATATATATATATATCTACCTGAGAGACTGATTGACTGACTGAAAGCTAACGTACAGCCGAAATAATTAACTAATTATAACTGACTACTGAACCACCATTTGGTGTAAAGATTACTTTCAAGATGTAAGGGGGTACTAAGAATGGATTTTTTACCAATGACGGGTGAATTTTATAGTAGCGACCACTTTTACCGTGTAACGTGGGTGAAACTGTGTGGCACTATTAGCTATGTTTAAACAAACAAACAACGAAATGAAGCACTAATCTGCGTTTTTTTAAGAAGAGGGGAAAACGAGCAAGCGGAGCCTTTGTACGACTACCGATGCCCATAAACATCCACATACTTACTATGCCAATGCGTTCCCCCCCCCCCTCCCCAATGGACTACCAAAGCGCACGAAGCGCGACACTGAAGATGCCACTTTGCGGCGATATTGCATAATTTTTGCCTTAATTCTATAATTAAGATATAGACACAGTTCGCCTCTTACATAAAAAGTGAATTAAAAGAAAGGAATGAGTACAAAGCATTAATTATGGAAGGCAGAACAGTTGTTTCCAGTAATTCCGACCACGCGATATGGTCACGTAATAATATTTGACTGTTACACGACTTTAATGATACACGGGCGGCGCCTGGACCTCACGTGCTAGCAACACTCATATTTTATACGCTGGATATTAGTAATTTTGTGTGTTAAATGTATTACAATACCTCCTCATATTACTGAATACTGAGCATGTTCAACAAATGAATATCAAACTTTGCTCCCCTGGTATTTTAATTTTTGAGTGGAGACTAATTTGGTTGTCCTTATATGAAAAAATCACAGGCCGCGACCGCGACGGATACCAAACTAAACCAATGAAAAAGCTTATACATTTTTTTTGCTTTTAATTCTTATTACTAAATTTGTTTAGCAATTACTAAATGTAACCTGTAACAATATATACGCGCTATAAAACGAGCTACATCTTGGACAACGCTTACCTCGCTGTTTACCTGCATATCATTCTTCGTTTACGGCAGACGTAAATAAGAAGAAACACCTCTACAGCCAACCACGTACTTCAACTCTTAAACATTTTATGGCCCCTTGTGAGACCAGGTAAGTCTATCATATGAACATAAATTACGAGTAAAACAGCAGCGAAACAAATGAGCAGCGGATAATACGAAGTATTAGGCTTCAGCATATTTTACAAAAACAAAACGAGGTTGGAGAATGAATATTTGACACGTCATATATAATTACGTCGTATTTCAGCCAAATGAAAGTACACGGACTGGAATATTTTATACGCGAAAGGCATTTGTAATGAATAAAAAAAAACATTAATGAATAATACTTTCCGTGACGCCGTTGAATTTTATTTGGAAATTAACTTAAAAAAAGAATGACACCCCAGTTAGTTATTTTTTTTTAAATAGAATGAAATATATATATTGCGTAGATTACTTTTTGCCTGGAAACAAAGCACAGCTATAATGAATATATATTATAGTCAAAGAGGCGATTGCTGCAAGACGTCCACGTTTAAAAATGCTGTAAGTTACGTTCGATACCGCCTTAGAAGGGATGTGTACACTATCGTTATAGTGAATTATGAGGGATGAGGTGCGGGAAGGCAACAAATCTGCATAACCATTAACAGTTACACAATGACGTCATCCTTTTCCGTGGATGTAACAAGCATTATCTATTTACAATACAGTATCACGTCAAAAACTATGAGTATATCTTTGTATTACTGTTTCTTCAATAGAGAAAACAAACTAGTAGTAAATAAAATTGGAAAAGCTAAAGATATTTCTTACTACCGCATAGGATGTATCTTGATGTCAAAATCCCGTTCTATTCCAGGGAGGTAATTTAATTCTTTGATACATCGCTGGACAAGCCATATTTCATAACCAGGTGGTGGGATTTATGTTCAGACAATATGTTATAAAAGTACAGCCCATTATATTTTATGTGAACACATTCTAGATATTTTGTGGGTTACATCGTAATGGACGCCCGCTTCGGTAATATAGAAGTTTGGATATGGACGTAACTTCGGTACTTATGGTTTCCCAAGGATTATTTGCCTAATTTGTATTGTTTGAGTAACAAAATCACGTAATTATGGTTTTATTAGCCTCTTGTAATATATGCAAGCTGTTTATTACAATTATGTTAATACAAAATTGTAATAAACAGCTTGCTTGTGCATACCCATTAGGGTATTGGTTCAACTTTTAACTTTTCATCAAAAGAAATGTAATTTATGTTAATAATATATAAAAACGTGTGTGTGTGTACGTATGTATACGCATTAGAAATTATTCTTCTTTGGCGTATTAACACAAATATCTTTTTAATAATTTTATGTTTCGCCCTTTTTTACTCTTGTAGAAAAAACGACAAAAACAATAGTGAAAAAGTACTCATACTTTGATAGTCAATTCCAAAAATTGATAGTTTTATTATCAGGCATTAGTATTTTTTTCGAAAAACTAAATGTTGACTATAACTAACTTCAGGGTACCGGTTTCCCGTGCGCGCATCGTAACAAAATACCCTCATCGCTTTTCCCTAACGCGCCAAAAGAAGTACAACATTTGCATCGTCTGGATCCATTCATACTTCATTCTTAATATACTCCATATTAGTATTCATAAAACTTACTGCTCCTGGTCTCATATTAGACGCTCGTATGGATGTTCGATAACCCTGGTTATGTTATGACACCATAATACCTTCAATTCACCGGCTTATATTTTGTAGCTGCATTTATGTCTGGTCTGTGTATGATATAATAAGCCCGGACGGGATTTCCAGATGCTAAATTACAACCCTTTCTATGGCTATAATATCTCGCTATACAGGGGGATAACAAAATAATAATCATTTAAAATAACACTACTGCGCCAACGTGGTTTCGGTTACACACAGAACATGTAGTAAGTCACTGATTAACTTTAACATTTTGGTGTATAATATGATTATTATTGAATTGATATTCACATTACCTATTTTGTACAGGATTCGAAATAGTAATTTTGTGAACTGTTTTCAATGCTGTGATAAATATATGGTGTGGGGTAATGGGACCATTTGTTTACTAATCACATACACAAATTAGAAGAATAATAAATATTATGTCTATGGACTTATCACACCACTAGCCCAGTTCTGTGGTAAGTGCCGTAGGACTTGTGCTACAGGTACTAGATATTAATTATTTTCATAAACTTTGTCATTTAATATGTTTAAGATTTTTATTATAGAAATAGATACACATATAAACATCCATGACCTTCTTGCATAAAACGCGAAAACCACTACGCCATCAACTGAGTCGGTCGTCTAAAAAATGGTAAAAATTGTACCAAATGTATATAAAGTCTATTCTATGATATTTGTGTTAACTGTAAAAAGTTAGCAGAGGTCGGGTAGTGCAGTTGCGCAGCGGGGCGTGCGTTTACTTAGCTCTTGTTTCAATTCCCGACTAGTTGTGCAGATTCTGTGGATTGTTGGTCCGTCTGTTTACACATCATACATTTTGCAAATTAAAAAGTATCATCTGTATTGCATGGTAGACGGGTGGTTAGCTTCTTGATGTTGGTTTACATTGTTATTGTATTAGTGATAGCTACTGTATTTCTAAAAAGAACAGCTAAATAGGAAATATAATAGAAACAATTTCCCGTCTATGATTGGGACAATTTGATAGAATTCCATGATAATTCTGTGGTCTTTACTAGCTCATTATAAAATATTTTTTTAATGATGAACCGAGCTTAAGAACCCTCAAGCAGTGAATTTCGATTTCAATTATAAAAAAAAAACATTCGACATCGAATACTGATTATCTATTTGAGGGTAGAAACTTTTTTGTATACTTAAAAAATTAAACGTGATACGATCATTACATGCGACAGTATCACAGTTTGTTTATTACTCTTACTTATGATTACTTGAGTTCATGTATTGTATTGTATTTGTAATATGCGTATCCTTTTATTTAATTAAAATAATTATAAGTCGAAACCGGTCGTAAATATAAATTGAAAAATAAAGAATTGTGGAAATAGTATATAAAGTTTATTTATTTATTCAATTTAAAATAATGACATCATTGTGGGCATTACACAATATTACAAAATGTTAGCTTTCTCCACATCTTCCCCACAAAATCTTCTACTGTACTAAATTTCAAATCCCACCATTCGCACAATTATTTAAAAAAGTACATATATCATTACGTATTAATACATTTTGTATGTATTTAATTGTGAGGGAAAAAAACTTCATTTTAACGTAGATTTGTGCGAGCACATACATAAACGAATAAGTGTATTGCATGATAAATTATTAACTGTGTATTCCCAACGCCGAGTACCATTCCTGAGCACTATTTAAAATGTTTTATTTAATACAGATACACAATATCTGTTTATCTATATTGAATAAAACGCCGAACGATTTTATTCACCAAACATAATAAAATTTTATATTACAGAAACCGTTTCTTATATAAATCCTTTCCTAGTGCTTACTGTCATCATGTATTATATAAATACCAAATTTATATTATATAAATATAAATTTCCAATGTGACAATAGCCTGGTCACATACTCAGAAGATCAGATGGCGAATGGGCCCTTAAGATTCTGGAGTGGCGGCCGCGTTTAGGAAATCGGAGCGTTGGTCGACCGTTCATCAGGTGGGAAGGCGATCTCCTTGCAGTAGCTGGTCCGGGATGTATGCGAGTTGCAGGGGTTCGGTCGTCTTGGCGTTCATTAAAAGAGGCCTATGTACAGCAGTGGACCCACATGGACTGATATTGATGATGATAATGAAATATACATTTCCTAGGTATAGTAGTTTCGACTGTATGTTGTCTGCCAGTTAGGCAATCAGTCATAAAAAAACGAAAGTGTTTTAAGTATACAGATAAATAAGTACCTGAAAATATATGATGTCGTAATAAAGATCGAATTGTATTCCTTGAATTTTAACATCACCAAAGAACTCTGTGTTATTTAATTCTAAAAAAAGTTAATAATGTACATGGAATATCCCACTTGGTTATCAAAAAAGCTATGCAGTTAATTTGGGTTGACGGTCACCTAGTCACCTTTCACGCAAATACTGGCGGCACGCAAGGCTTATAAATTATGCATTGCACTGATGTGGCCGGCTCTGTCAGTTGGATTACTCCCGCAACATTAAATTACCCCGTGCGTTGTTTGTGTCAAATTGAGAAGTACAACAGCTTGGAATATGAACTATATTTTGAAATAGTTTCTAAAATCGAATTTTCAAAATTTTATTTGTAACCGGTGACATCATTTGCTGTTCGTTATATGTAGAACAGTTTATTGTTACAACGGCCACGAAATTAATAGATCACTTTCATGAACTGGTGTTACAATGACGTCTGTTTGCCACAGTGGTAATGCAAACCCGCGGCCTTGCTGAACACGTATACTGAGGTTGCGGGTTCAATATATAAATATTTTAAATTTATAAAAATATTTAAATTTCCTTTCCCTAGTAGGTACCTGTAACACAAGTCCCAACAACACTTAGCACAGGGCTAGGCCAACAAAACCTCACCCTACTGCACTGTCCCAGAGTTGGTTCGGTTGTGCTGTAGTGCGGAACAAGCCCCTCTGTGGAGGTGGAGTCGGTCCCTTAGGGGGCTGGCTAGCATCGATGTGCCCTGATGATTTCTTGTTCGGGGCACCTCACTAAGGGCGGCACTGATGGTACACACATGGTTTTTGTGGGTATTCGGCACTATAATGTGCTGTGCCCAGCACACCACTGGAATCCACCCAGGACCAGAGAAGGCGCACAAATGTATTTCCCAGCGTCAATAAAAAAAAAGAGGGCTGGGCCGACTTGTCCACAGATCATTAATATTATATGTTACAAAGAATTTTTAGGCAAATATTTTTTCATATTGCACTGATATTAGTTCGCGGTGTTTATTAAAAATATAAGCGAATATAAGCAGTGATGTATCAATAATATTTTCTGATTAAAATAAAGGTTTATTAAATACACAATTATTAAACTAACGTCGTTAATTAACTCGACTTTTTACACCGCTAAAGTATTCTCTAATTTAGGGCTGGGCACAACTAGCATTGCCTTGCGACTTCACCAGTGTAAAGTTTACCCATTATTGGTTTTATTATAGCCTGCAGCCTGGCTGGGAATTTTCATGACAGATTTGGAAAGTTTTCTTCAAGTTACGGTTAGTATCTTCACGTCATGCACGATCAAATAAACAGATAATTATATAACAATTCTAAAAAAACTGTTAGAACGTTGTCATTGATAGATTATTTTTATAGAATACCTTCCACGTATTCCAGAAATTCGAGCCTCTTGAGCCATACTTTATGTGTGTATATGTAAATATTTTGACTTGAATCCCTTCTTAAACCGAAAAGGCTAGCTAAATATCAATAGTCTGATTATAGTATAGGCCCTCCTATATCCAATCAAATATCCAAACAAGGAATCGTAGTCTTTTTGCGGCTACCGACGCTCATTGAACATCCGCATAGTTACAATGCCGATGCGTCGCCCTCCTCTCCTATTCCCCTGCAACGGGCCGTAGATAGTGCAGTCTGATCATGTTTCAGGAAGTGTTCATTCATTAAACAATTTAACAAACCATTATGTCATTTTCTTAAAGTAAACAAGCTATGAATGGTAGAAGGAAATCTGTTCATGTTATGGCAAATTTTCTGAGGCTTACTTTAAAAGTTTCCCGTGGTCTATTGGAGGGAGGAGTACAATGTTGGAGGAGTACGAATGTTAAAATGTGTCTTATGGAGAGGAAGAGGGTAGGATGACAAAATGTCTAAATAACCTGTACGCGGATGTCTATGGGCGTCACTAGTCACTAAATGCTAGTTTGACCCTACGTTACACATTCAAAATTTACCCTTACAAATTTTCATATCATAATTTCATCTCTTCATGCCTATGAAACCTCAAGATTGCAGCCACCCAATTATGACCGTATAAATAAAATATAAGGAGCGTACAAGTTTTGTAAACTATAAGTTCGTTACTTAAAATTTGTCTATTATATAGTTGAGGGGAACATTATGTGAATAGAATTTTTAATTTGTTCATATTTCACTAGATATATCCCGCAGTTTTACCCTCTTAAATCTCTTAAATCTATTACAATGAAATCACAATTTCTTTTCAAAATAATTTGTGTATATATATATATACATATATATATATATATTCCCTCCAATGAAATCGCACGAATAGCTACACCGACGATGTTACTTTACTGCAACGCAACATGGCTCTATCTCTTACCAAAATAATAAAAATAAAGCGAATGTTCCTTAGGTCAGTAGCTCGTCTCGAAGGCTTGTGAGTTCTGTCGGAGAAGGAAAGGAGTATTACACGCCTGCATAGTGATTATGCAAATGTTTATGGGCGTTAATAGTCAGTTGAGGGGGGCAACCCTTATATAAAATAATACCAAAGGGTAAAAGGAAATCATCGTGGCTACAAGATAATCTGATCGTGATTGGTTATATATCTAATAGATTAAGCAAATCATCACCATGACAATTAATATCTTAGTACTAAGTATTAGTACTAAGTAAGAATCAACTATCGGTAGGACAGTGGTATCGGAGTCGTGTGGTGAAATGAGCGGGATTGCGGTTTAAAGCTGCAGCGGAGTGTGCCGCGGTCCCGCCGGCCGTACATTATCAGCCAGCGATCAACCGAGACCACTATTACAGGAAATTTCACGCAATTCCCCTGCCCAAGTTGTGTCTTACTGTAAACTAATGTCAAACTGGAAAGCAAAAAAAACCGAGTACTTCAAAATATTTTTTTCATGTCTGTTAAAACGTGTTTTAATGTAGATAATGATAATATTATATTCCCATTAAAGCTGTATTGGACTTTCCACAACATAAAAATGTCGGAATTCACTCGCTTTCGATAAGGGAGCCTTCGATAATTTGCATCTGACGCAACTCAAGTATAAAATAAAACATTCACATCACGTCTAATTTTTTTATCATTTAGGCCATTATTGTTAATCTCATAGCTTAAAGATTTGCCACACTGTTAGTCAACGCATTAGTATTATGTTTTTGGGGCTAAATAACCGGAAAGACAATGAATGCAATCTGAGCCGTGAGGTGAAGTGAGCAGGACTGAGGTTTACAGCTGCGGCGGAATGGCCCGCGTCACGTCGGCCGCACATTATCGCCCAGCTATCAACCGAGACCGCTGACTGTTCTAGAGGACATCTACAAGTTAAATAACTTGTAGATGTCCTCTAGAACAGATAACTACCAAACATTAAATTGGAAAGGAAAAACCCGACTGCTCAAAATATGTTAAATGTAAACAATTTCGCCAGTTCTTTTCTGGTCAGGGTTGGACCGATTGTAGATTTAATTGTTCAACTCAAACTGTTATAACTCCAAAATACTCTTATTATTTCCATCCTTTAAGAGGTAGCGTAAACTGCATTCGATTTGCAAGCAGCCGAATTGGGCCGGCGCGCCCAGGGATGTACCTCTCTGTCACATGACTCCAATGTGAAATCGCGTTTCAATCGGCTTAGGAGAGGTCCGGTAGGCCCAACCCCACCCTATCTCATGGCAGCACAGTTTAACAATGGTTTACCCCAGGGGGGAACCAGCAACGTTAGAGAATCCCTCCCATGGTCTCCATGCTCAGGTCCTGATATTGAGCCTGGAATGCCTAGGCTGCCCCACGTATTATGGGGTGGGGTGGTAATTCTTTCTGGCAGAAACGCCTTCTTACATTTGAAAAGTATTAATATTGTTACCCCGACAGTGAAGCTATTTAGTAATTTTTTGTTTCTTTTTTTGATAGTATAAAATGGCGAACGAAAAATGGTAACCTTTTCCCGACTGCGATTGTCGTGCAGATGAAATGGCACAAAAAGTTGTGCCTTGTAAAAAGTTACAAGTCGAAATAATAAATTACAAATTGCGTTCATAGTGTGAGAAATACTTCTACAGTTCCATTTGACTTTATATATTCTATGCCGTGTCAATATTCGCCGCAATATCACAACCACTTTTACCTAAATGCAAGTTCGGTACAATAAAATGAGATCGGCCTTTTCAGCGGCGGTAATGGCTTTAGAGCCAACTTTATGTTTCAATTATCCTGGTGCATTTGACACAATAATATCCTGCGATGTCGCCAAATCGTTTCACAATATATGACAATATTATTGGAAATCTTTAGTTGACGCTTATCGACTTTGCGTTCTAGTCTTTTTTGCATTCTGCTTTACGCTTATGTGTGAATTGCGGCCATGTATTCTTCACGTAGTGATGGTTAGCTTAGTTGTCAAACTGTCGAGTTCTAGTGCAATGCAATACTATGTATGTACCAAATGTATTGTAGTCTAGATTTTAAGTTTGTGAGTGAAATGCGGCCATGTATTCTTCACGTAGTGACGGTTAGCTTATTTGTCAAATAGTCGAGTTCTAGTGCAATACAATGCTATGTATGTACCTAATGTATTGTAGTCTAGATTTTAAGTTTGTGAGTGAAATGCGGCCATGTATTCTTTACATAGTAACTGTTAGCTTAGTTGTCAAACAGTCCAGTTCTAGTGCAATGCAATGCTATGTATGTGCCTAATGTATTCTAGTCTAGATCTTAAGTCTGTGAGTGAAATGCGGCCATGTATTCTTCACATAGTAACTGCTAGCTTAGTTGTCAAACAGTCGAGTTCTAGTGCAATGCAATGCTATGTATGTACCTAATGTATTGTATTCTAGATTTTAAGTTTGTGAGTGAAAAGCGGCCATGTATTCTTCACATAGTAACTGCTAGCTTAGTTGTCAAACAGTCGAGTTCTAGTGCAATGCAATGCTATGTGTGTACCTAATGTATTGTAGTCTACATTTTAAGTTTGTGAATGAAATGCGGCCATGTATTCTTCACATAGTAACTGCTAGCTTAGTTGTCAAACAGTCGAGTTCTAGTGCAATGCAATGCTATGTATGTACCTAATGTATTGTAGTCTAGATTTTAAGTTTGTGAGTGAAATGTGGCCATGTATATCTTCACATAACTCTACACTATCGGCTAGGAAACTGAGCGAGTGCCTTCTTGGAGTGTCCCAGGTCTATCAGCGACAGGACACCCCGGCGACAAGCAAAAGTTACCCTACATCAGCGTGAACACGACTAGTGTGACATGGTGTGAGTCATCTACTATTTGACATTGGCAGCTGTCAATCGGCGGTTATATAGAATGTATTCAGTAATATTGGTAAAGCCCGTTTGTATGCCAAAAGTAGACCATAGTGTATATTAATTTCTTTGTAATAGCAAAATGTTGTACCGTTCCCGGCTCGCTCGTGGCCTACCGCTCGGATGTAAAATACCGCCGCCGAGTGATAGGCGTGATGTCGTATTTCGTGCGATTTGTGAGTTTCCAGTGGACCATTCAAGGGGACGAGGAAGGGCAACACGCATGCATATACAGTATGCGGGTGTTTATAGGCGTTGTTAGTCACAAAAAGGTTCCGACTGCTCGTTTATTATAAAGAGAGGTTTAGTGTAGTCCTACTAATACTATAAACGCGAAAGTTTATATGTATGTGTGGATGTTTGTTGCGCTTTCACGTCAAAACGACTTAATGGATTCGAATGAAAATTTACAATAATATAGCTAATACATCAAAATAACACGTAGGTAACAATGTATAAGAATATTGTATGAAGATGTGCGCAGACGAAGTAGCTGGCACCAGCTAGTTGTTATATTTTTATAAGCGAAATAAATCAATAGATGGTTAAGGCTATGCAATTAACAAAACTTTTTTCCTTAATGGACAAAATGAATTTCCAATTAACTTTTGAGGGTTCAAAGAACAATGGTAGAAGAACGTATCGCGAATTAATTCTACCTTCCGTGTCTTTTTAACTTTATCCTGTCGCTTGCAGCGCAGTGGCTGTTGAGCTATCGGTCCTCCCTAATTACCGACAGTAAAAACTAATTGCCCACTGCCGAGTGCCGCCGCACCGTCGCTCAAAGTATAACGCGATACTCTCTAAATATCACTCACTTGTGTGAATAAAATAATACTCGCTCTTATGGCAGTTCCAAGTTCTCGGTACTCTCATATGTTTAGCAAATGTGACAGAATGTGATTTAATATTAGTAGAGAATTCCGCACATTTCTATCAAAATCGGTTCATCTGTTCCCGAGATTACCTCGTTAGTTTCGTATGGTGTATTAATAATATACAATTCATGTATAAAATTTATGGTAACAGTTTCTATGGTGGACGAATATATAATGATAATAAAATAATTATTATTATGAGAAAGGAGGGTAACGCATCGGCGTAATAATTGTGCAGATGCTCATAGGCGGTTGTCGTTAAATGAATTCGATTTCTCGTTTGCCCCCCACTCCCTATGCTATATTTTTTTTTTGCAATATTGCCGAGGACGACACACCTGTCCGTGCAAAGTGGAATGCCAGAATAAAAGAAGCAGACCCCATTTTCAGATGAAAATATTAACTAGGAAAGAGAGAGAGAGAGAGAGAGAGAGAGAGAGAGAGAGAGGGTAGGGGCAAACAATGAATTGGAGCACTTAGACAACTACCGACGCCCATATATATCCGCATTATGCTCTAAAAATAAAAATAAAAATAAATCATTATCACGGCTTTTAGCCGATTTGAAGCGCAAATCGACCCCACCCGTCAGAGGGTGGGGGAGGAGGCCGGCCTCCTCTGACAAGCCAAACCGAAAGACGAGCTCAACTTTTCCTAAACACGTCCCGTAACATTAAACGGCATCGTGCGCGCGCCGTCCCACTAGCGTGGGGAGGGGGACCGCTCCCCCTTTTCGGTCCCAAAAATAACCACGATAGGGTAATGACCACTAAAATTCCGGTTTGCTTCTTCCCATCTGCGGGAAAGGAGGGGGGTCTGTCCCCCTATCGTCTACCTATAACCAGAAGACAAAAAGTCTTCCGTAATCAGTCGAACTGTTAGGGCTGGCCAAGTGCCGCCAATCAGTAGTAGGTCCCTCCGAAAAAAAAAAAAAAAAATATCCGCATTATTGTCATGCAGATACGTCGCCTTCGTTTCTTCCTCGCCTCCTATGAGCTCCCTATTACCGCATGAAACGCAACAGTATAGCCGCCACATTACGACGGTATAAGGTAAGTGAGCCGTAACTCCCCGGTCGTGACGGGCCAATTCGGATACAATTCAATTCAATCAATTTATTTCAGAGCAATACCATTTTTATAGGTTTAATAATAAAAACTTTTGGAGTAGTGTTAGTAGGTAATATCAATTAATACACTTATTTTGTGCGATATTTGACATTATTATTTCGCAATCTACTCATATTTCAAAATTGCAATGCTGCATGGAACTACCTCTTACAAAGTTTTTTTTTAATGATATAAGGGGGCAAACGAGAATCGCATAATTTTGACGCCAAGCGACCCCCATAGGCATCCGCATGATTGTTACGCAGATGTGCCCACCCCGTCATCCCCTCCCCTAATGGGCCACCTGCCACTCTCAAATCGCACGAAATGTGACAGCGACTCACTTTACGGCGGTATTATGTGGGCAAAAGGCACCTCCCCGGTCGTGCCAGCCCAATTTCGTTGCTTAGGAGGACGTAGTGTCATGCACCATGTATGGCACTACGACCTCCTATGCAGCATGGCACTACCTCTTCCTGAAAGTTGAAACGTTACGAACAATTTTTCACATTTCGTTTCAAGGAAATTAATAAATATTTTAGTGTCAAGAAATACCAACTAGCTTCCAATGAACATGCACTGATGACTTTAAAATTTAATTTAGCTGAATGTATGAAATATTTTTAAGGAGGAACTTTGATTAATATCGTTCTATATCCCTTTGTGTCTGTTGTATTTATTAATAAAATTACAAAAGCGAAAGGCACCTTACTGGCCGTCTCATTGTTGGAAAATGTATTGTATTTTTCGTCTCTCGGCTCTCTTTTGGTTTTTATTTGAAGATTATTTAAATTTTTTATGTAAAGGACATTAAGCTTGGAAGATATCATAGTTTTCGATATCGCACTTATGAGACTTTATTAAATAAATGTTTGTTAATTGTAATTTGTTATAGCTTTGGTGTGTTTAATGCTGAATACAATTTCAGATAAAGTTTAAAATTGCCTTTTTTACTGATTACTTTTTAAGTAGCTTGTAAAAGTATTTTTGTACAAAAATACTAGAAACAATGAGTTATTTGAGACTATCGGGTCTCAAATAACTCATCGGTTTGGGCCACCTGTAGACCCCATAGCTAGTATCACCCCCGACGAGCACTCATTATAACCCGATGAAGCTCTATTGGGCGTCTTTCGCTTCCACAGCATAAGTTGAACTTCTTCTAGGGGAGCCGCGTGTGAAAAAGTGACTAATTAATTGGTCGACCATTAACTTAATGATCGATACACGTAACATCCGCTCGAAGTATGTATTTATAAGGGGAACGTAGACGGTGTTTAATGATGTAGGTAGGTCTAGGTAGGTCTGTTCTATCTCAACTATGTCTAACGTGTGCAGTGGGCGTAGAAAGACACTTCAGCTTTGCTATTACGCAACCTCTTCATAAGGAAGATGCCTTTAGAATAAATGTATATAAAATGGTTATAAAACTGTTAGGAAGAGGTAGTGCCATGTGGCATAGGAGGTAGTAGTGCCATGCATGATGCACGACACTACATACTCCTATGCAACGGAATTGGGTCGACACGACCGAGGAAGTACCTCTCGCTCACATAATACCACCGTAAAGTGACATCTTCAATACCGCATTTCGTGTGGTTTGTGAGTAACCGGTGGTCCATTGGGCGAGCGAAAGGAGGGTAACGGATCGGCCTGGTAATTATGTGGATGTTCCTGGGCGTCGGTAGTCTAAAACGGGCTCCGATAGCCCATTTGCCCCTCTATTCTACAAAAAAAAATGTATGCATATAAGTATGTAGATTCCCAGCTTTAGCACATGAATGGCCTGACGGACACTGGGGACATCAAAATATATGTAAATCATTTAGAAATTTAAATTTTACTTCAAATTAATACTGCAGACTTACAATGGGCACAGAGTAAGATTAATTCAGTAAGAGGTAGTGCCGCAGCATGCATTGCAGCGGAATTAGGCTAGTACGACCGGGGAGGTGCCTCTCGCTCAATTGATACCGCCATAAAGTGACATTTACTGTGCGACGTTTCGTGCGGTTTGTGAGTGGCCGGTGGCCCATTGGGGGAGGGGAGAAGGAAAAAAAAGAGTGCAACGCATCGGCATAGTAATTATGCTGATATTCATTGGCGTCGGTAGTAATAGACAAACTACGATTGCACGTTTGTCCCCCTATACTATAAAAAAATAAATAAAAAAGGTTTGGCAGACGGGGTTTTAATTTCTTACAGTAAACTTACAGCTTCATTTGCAATTTTCAATAACCAAATCACATAGAAAATATTAACTAACAAACTCATTAGGGGTCTGCGTTTGCGTGCCATACGCTGAGGTAATTCATGCGGGTGTTGAACCGAGTCCGGACGTGACGTCACGAGCGCTATTACCCGTACATCCGAACTGTTTTATATTCGCACACCGGCTCCACCACATTTCACCTCGCGCCGGCTGCAGATCTTGAACTTTGTAATTTCACGTACGGCGACTGGCAAACATTATTTGCATCCATGTTGAGTTTCTACTTTAATATCTGTATTATTAACGCTGTAAATATTGTTTGGAAGTAGCTCGCTTTGTAAGGGATGTTACAGTGTATCTACATTGGGAGTTGTGTTTATTTTTATTGTAGAACTGGCCTAGCATGATGTTGAATATGTATCTATAGATACATTGGGTAAATACAGGTACTAAAAAAATAAAGGTAATATAGATAGAGAAACGATGGCATAGGCAGTAATATGACGGCGAGTGACCGTCTTGGATAATAGAGAAGGAAGATGAGATTGTATTACTATCTTTGTATATCCCATTTCGCGTGCGCATTAAAGGAGAGACAGAGAATGAACTTTATTTGCTGTCTCTTTCGATTTATGTGGCCGCGTTGCGACAAGGTTCCCTTCTCTATGTATATTATCTCCATGGCTCAACATCATGATTGATTCATATAATGTTGCCAGGTGTCCGATTAAGTCGGATGTAGGTATGCTAATGTTCTAGCCAATTAAGTAGGTGCCTAGCATGTCTGGCTTTAGACCTCTTCGCTATTGTTTAGACTAGCATCCGGCTTATATATTCAAATATCCGGTCGGATTGTCTGGCCTGTACGGCTATTAGGTTTGGCAACGTGGAAACCCTATGTTGACAATCATGATTTACACTTCATTTGATACCCTCGGTTAGGCTGTACAAAACATACGACACGAGACATGTGTAATGAATATAAGCTATTAAAGAAGGACAAAAACCTGAAATTACTTATCTTTAGTACAATTTTTTAATTCAAATATGTTTTTTTTTGTAGTATGATGATGTCTTCATAGCCGAATATCGGCCACAGCGGCCTTATCTATTGTGAAGAGCCATCTACATGGGTTATATTATAGTGACATGCAGACACGAGTGTATTTAATATTCCCTCATTCTCCTACGACCTTTGAAGAATAACGACTCCCGTAGACATCTGTATTATTATGATGAAGATCCGTTGCTATCCTTCCCCTCCATTGGGCCACCGTGTACTCGCAAACCGCGCGATACGCGATATCTTAGCTGTCACTTTATAACCTAAATTGGTTCGACATAAACGGGGAGGCCGTTTACGTCGAACCAATTAGGTTGCAGCATGCTGCATGTAAGATGTAAGAGGTAGTACAATACACTACCTACTGCATGTAATGTAATTTGTTGTTAAAGAAAGTCAAAAGAAATCATAAAGACTTTGGGTTAAAAGCTCGTCTAAACCACAAACTGTAATTTGTAATAAAACTCATTATTAACAAGTAAATAGGGTTAACTCACCGTAGGTTAGCTGGCTTTAATCGGACCACAAAAGTCACAAACAAACCCTCAATGTTACCACTTCTTTAACCAAATTTCTTAAGCTATTTAATATAATTTACAAAATTTCTTAAAGTACTTATATTCCGTTCGAAGTAATATATATTAATAGTTAATTTACATTGCTCTTGGTTTAGAGTTTTTGAACCAAAAGTTAAAAATTTTCAATCAATGACCACAGAAACGTTCATTATACTAAGTTAAATAGCAAAGTCAACTCATTTCAAATTCCCAATGCACACTAAGTGCTTTTCAATAGCAGTTTAATTAAAACATCCTTATTCAGTCGGCGGTTTACAATTTGAAAAGCAACCGAACACGTAAACAAAGCGTCCAGTTCGCTACCCAGTTTTTTTCTTTTAGCGCACACTTGATTTATCTCGTTTATTCTTCAGATACTGGCCGCATTCTATCTTAAACAGCTTAATGAAAACATTTGCCAAGAAAATGTGTTTAAAAGAGAAGTAAACGTGGTCTATTTTTTGTTAGCTTTTTTTTGTGTCGGTAATTAGACGTTACGGATTTAGGAACTGAGAGGACGTCTCGTTTTAAGTATAAACTGGCATTACTCCACGGTTTTACTCGCATATTTCCCGTGTCATAGCGTCATAGTTTATCTTTTTAGTATTCTTCGATAAATGGACACGAAAAGGTTTTTATTCAATTGGGACCAGTGTTTCTGGGATTGTGACTTGTCTGATTTTGACGCATATCCTATTTTACAGACAGTTGATATTTTGTCCCCAAGATATTCGGCACTAGGTACAAAATGGAAAATCTCATGTCAAAGGTTTTGCAATCCAATCTCTTCCGAAACGGTTTGAAGAAATTTTATGAATGTGAAGTTAAGGCAGAGTTATCACTATCTTCAGGCTCGTTTGCTACCTCTCATCTTATAAAGAGTACATATTATTGTCATGCAGATGCAGAGGCCTCCTTTCCTCATCCGCCCCCAAGGGTTACCGATTAATCAGATCCGCACAAAATGCGACAGTATAGCTGTCACTTTTTTAGCATGAGGGGACAAACGAGAAATCGGAACCTGAACTTTTTGATGACTACCGACGCCCATGGACATTCGCATGATTGTTACGCAGATGCACTGCCATCCTATCATCCCCCCCAATGGGCCACCGGCTACTCTGTATGAAACACGACAGCGACGCAGTCACCTTACGCCGGTATGAAGTGAGCGAGAGGTACTTCCCCGGTCGTGCCGGCCCAATTCCGTTGCATGGAGGATGTAGTGTCATGCACCATACATGGCACTATGTCGTCCTACGCACCGTGGCAATACGTCTTCCTAAAGCTGACGCTTGCTGCCTCCTGCTGAAAGGAAGCAACTGACGTCATTAGCTCCACAAATAGCCTTTGAATCAGGACAAGGTGAAGAATTTCCAAGTGGTGACTAAAGATGTAAAACGAGTGCAATTGGGTCGGTCTTCATTTACACATCTCGCCGCCATCTTTGATCTGCTGAATTCTTGTATAACTGCGATGATTTACCGCTCATTACCGGGACTTATTTATCTGTGTTTATTTCCTGTGCATCTATTTCGGTGTGCTTGTTTATGTGTAAGTGGCGGCCCGCCCCGGCTACCGTCGTCCATAACAGGAACAAATTTACACTAAAACTCTTCTCGGAAATCACACTATCCATGGGTGCAAAGTGCATGAAATCAGTCAGTAGATTTATGAAAATCGATTATTTAAGTACAGATAGCTTTCGAGGACTTTCTTTTAAAACAAGTATAGATTAACGATCCACTCCGGCTTAGCGCGTGAATATCAGGGGCGGAATTGTTGCCTTAGCAAATTATACACTAAAACCATCCTTGGAAATCGCTCTATTAGACTATGAAAATCGTTTGTGAAGAGCTCAGTAGATTATAAGATAATCGTTCCCATACAAATAGACAGCTTTGAACTTTTTGTTTTATAATATAGATATCACTTGTGGCTGTATAGAAAAAAACTTGACAAATGTGTGTGAATGCTATCACTGTTATTGGAATGGTGTGAATTTGAAATTCTAAGTTGATAGTGTACTGATTGTTTTCAAGTAAGTAACAATCCAACGACAACGGTATCGTCGGCGAAACAAACATGTGAGAGGTACTCGCCGTTAATATGGCATATTCTGCCCAGTTTAAGGTCTTAAAGACGTCCTCCAAAGCACCAGTGAACAGTTTTTTAGGAAGAGGTAGTGCCATGCTGCATAGGGGGAGGTAGTGCCATGCACAGTTTAGGACACTATATCTTCCAATGCAACGGAATTGAGCCGGCTCTCGCTCACATAATACCGCCGTAAAGTAACATCTCCAGTGTCGCGTTTTTTGCGGTTGGTGAGTAGCCGGTAGCTCATTGGGGGGGGGGGGAGGTTTGAAGGAGGATAACGCATCGGCTTATTAATTATGTGGGTGTTCATGGTCGTCGGTAGTCCCCCTATTCATCAAAAAAATAGACAAAAAGATCCCCCGTCATACTCCTCGATGCAATCCTCAGAAGATCAGATGGGCTACTAAGGTTCTGAAGTGGAGGCCGCGTGTGGGAAAACGAAGTGTTGGTCGACAGTTCACCTGGTGGGAAGGCGATCTCTGTGCAGGAGCTGGTCCGGGATGGATGCGAGTATGGCAGATAGAGTGCCTCATATCACGATCCTTACGCATGTAATGAGATACTCTATCTGCCTACCCAATTAGGGAGCTGGCGTGAAGATACTCTCCACTATATAACATAAGTTTCAATGAAGAAGTAGTTTTTATCATTTTCATTTTCGTTTCATCTACATGCCTGTAGCAGTTTGTAACTCTAAGGCAACGGTAACTTTCTCACATTGCTTTTATTGGCTGCCATCTAAACGTTACTTTTCGATGTTTAATGGTGGATTCGTAGCCAATGGGAAAACCCAGAAATACCCTTTTACATTTTATAGTCACATGGGTGGATGTGTTTCCTTTTCTAATATATCTATCTATTTTATCCTATCGTAATTTTGATATATTTTCGAGTGAAAACTAAATGTAATAATTTAAAAGCTGGGAAGGTCTAATTGGAGATCGGTCGTCTCGGCGTTCATTGAGAGATGCCCAGATATGTCCAGCAGTGGGCCGATGAGGGCTGATAATGCTTATGATCATGAAGATCAAATGTCTGAGATCTAATTACATATCAACTTGCCGTTCCTCGCGAGTCTTTTTTTTTTGTTCCAAACCTTGTTTAGGCTAATCTGAAACCGCATGGAAGATAAAGTTGCCCGTTACAAGCACTTTTCTTATTGCTCTGTCCTGCTCTAACTTATAGAGTTTTCTTTAAAATATACATTTCAGCTACTGGACGGAAATCTTAATGAACATTTTTCATTAATACATTTTCATACACTGAACTCTGAGGCGCTTATGTTGAAATGATATACGACTTCCATATAAAATGTGGGAAGCTAAATGTTATCACTGAATCTTTAAAATACGGGATCGACACTTTTCTTTCTTTTTATGTTTAGTTTTGTTTCATGTAAATAACTTTTGCCTGTTATTTAAATTTACATTCTACTCAAATGTATAGTATACACATTATGACATATTTTGTGAGACGTAGTGCCTATATATTAGCCGAATTTGGCGGTCACGACCGGGGAGGTACCTATGGCCACTGGCTCACATGAAATCGTCACAAAGGGGCAGCTGTGTGTGTTTGTAAGTTTCCGTTGATCCATTGAAGGAGAGGGGCGACGGAGGGTGATACACATGACAATTATGCAGAAATCTTTAGGCGTCGGTAGCTATTAAAAGATTCTGACAGATTTTTGGCCCCCTTATACGATATAGTATATTTGTATATAATAAAGAAGGAGAAAAGAATTTAATGCAGTGCCCCGGAACTGCAAATAATCAGAGAACATCGATGGTTAGCCAGTCCCCTAAGGAACGATACCACCTCCACAGAGGGGTTGTCCCGTATCTTAGGACAATCCCGCCCACATTGGGTACGGACCATACGGGACCATGAATAAGTACGCATATACGTATGCAATGATGTTTCAGATTGAAAGATAAAAATCCAAGCCAATACCTTTGGAATTCTCCATTCACTATGGAGTAAGTATCATATCGCAAAAAAGACAACAGTTTAAATAGTTCTCAGTCGACAAGGCACGAACATCAAATTTCAAACTGCTGCAGCAAATGAGATTGATTAAAACTATAAAGGGGAGTTATGAAAATACAAGAATTTATAATATAATTTTGCAAATACTGAAACCTGATCCAAGTTTTAATGTCCACAACGGTGCATTCATACTGTAACCGAATAAGATGTATTCGTAGCTCTTTATTTTAAAAAGACTATTATATTTGAAAATTTATCTTTGGAATACAATTTATTATGCAAAGAGTAGAAATATCTCGGTAATATCCTTACACAAAAGAAGCGATAATAAATAATTCATATGCTCTCGAGTCCGTGTTTTAGTACCTCTGACCCTTTTCCACTCTGTCTAATACTAGTTTTTCTTATTATCGTGTGGATAAAAGTTAAGTTCACTTTTTTATTCTGGAAGAATAAAAACAGTGAACTTATAAAGTTTTTATATGATTTCACTTTGAAAGGCGCCCAATAGCTCTATATACCTAATAATAATGTGCGTATAAACTTATACAAAACACCGAAATTATATTACTAATTTCCGCAAAGATTTTCTTTTTGCTTTTAATCGATTATGTTTTCAACGCACCCACAAAGTTGTATTCAGGTTTCACCGTGATTAAAAATCTAAATAAAACAATTTTCAAATTAATATATTTTTTAATTAGAATTTAATTTGTTGTGACCAGATTAAGGGGCTGATTTCATAGGTTACTATTAAGGCTTGAAGTAATTATTTGGAACATAACTCCTATGGTAATATTTTCTTATTCATTAACCGTAATATTTTTTTTCGGAGGTACCTACTACTGGTTGGCGACGCTATTGCACCAGCCCCTACAGTACATCGGACTAGATTTTGTAACTAGTGTGACTCCTCTAGTTTTGGGAGACGATAAGGGGACACGAAAAGGCGGAGATGGACCCCCTCACCACGGTAGTGGGACGGCGCGCGCACGATGCCTTTCATGATGCGGTGACGTGGATTGGGATAATTGAGCTCGTTTATTGCTTGGCTTATCCGAGGAAGCCGGCCTCCTCACCCCTCTCCGACGTGGTGACTGATGGTGTTTGATTAATTTACGCACCATTCAGCTGACCCAAGGGGGCCCGGAGGGTGTGTAGGGCTCAGGTCGTGAAGCGATATCTGCTACCGACTAAAATTGCTAACCGTTAGGTGGCCCTATCGGCTTTTTACTGCGGTGCGCGTCTTGGTATTTGTGTTGGAGTATTTTACGGTAACGGGAGCTTGTTATTAACGTCGGATCATATTCCGACGTTTCAACGATTTATTTCTTTTGTGATTTAGGGCTCATAGGAGACAGCTCTTTGAAGTGGTCTTTAATCGAGGTCAGATTATACAATTCCGGTCGTTGTTTCGCATGTACCAGTTACATACAGTAGCCATGCGTTACATAAGTTTACATCATCTGAAAACGTTCTATGAATATGTGCACGAATTCTCGGCAATACGACATGATCGATCGAATGCATGTAATATAATAATATAAGTGAGCTGATCTATACGCCATTTTTCTCTTTTTCCTTATGAGAAGATAGAGTTTAAAAATAACATAAAAATGCCTTTGTCAGAACGTTGTCTATGTGATTCTCATAATTCATCGACGACGCCTAAATATTTTACCGACCAGTCTGACAGGACCTCCCAGTTGGTACAGTTGGAATAGTTGTCTAATATCAGCCTCGTAAATATTACCATATGATAAATCGAAACAGCTACTTGACAATAACTTCTGCAGTTGGGATACAAGGATTTACTTTGATATATATTGTTATGGCTATTTAATTCTATATTCTACTATAAAACGAATCGGGCATCAAATATTTACAATTAAGAACAAACTTAAAATATTACATGAAACAAACAATGGACTCAGAGATCTTGATGAGTCCTATATATACAGTTCTCAAAGACGGATAATTCTTCAATCCTCAAATCCAATAGTGGAAGTTTATGGTCACATCATATCTTCATGTTATATCCAAACTTAAAAAGAGAAGGAGTGGAACTCTGAAAAGGAACACAGAACCAATAAGATCCCGTCCCATTCTCTTGGCTTCCTCAGAAGACTAAAATCAGGCAAGATATGTCTTGCCTGATTTTAGTTTTTACTTTTCTGTTACAATGAAATAGAGCATATATATATAGTTTCACACGCGGCATATAATATTCATACTAATACATTAATGACACGGTCTATCAAATTAATAGCCATACAGATCATGTAAACAACCATAACAAAATGCACTATTAAGAGAACTAAGACATTTTAAAATTAATGAAGATTTTTTGAACATAAGATGTGAAACATGGCGTCAGCGTGAAATCATGAATTCACCCTTTTATGTAATTAATAAGAAAAGGTTTGTGCACATACTGTCACAAATATATAGGTTCCCGGCAGAAAATAAAAACTGTTTTATTATCATTTGATGATGGCAGATAGCGTCAGCCATCCCAAATATATCCGACTTCAACATCGCAAAATGGAAAATACATTTCTTCAACAATGAGCACACCTTTAGCCTCACAGACAAAGATGACAGATAATAACAATATAATATCTGTGGACTTATCACACCACGTTGGCCTAGTCCTGTGCTAAGTACCGTAAGGCCTTGTGTTACAGGTACTAGACAACGCAAATATATTTAGTTATATAGTTTTATACATTTAAAATCTTTACTATAGAAATACATACAATATGTAGGTAAACATCCAAGTCCTAGGCGGGATTCGAACCCGCGAGCTTTGGCGTAACACGCGGACTAACCGCCACGTTACCAACTTAGCCAGCCAGTCGTCAGATATACTTTTTTAATATTTAAGTAGCAAAAACATAATTGCTACGTTGTTCACACTTTTGGTTATATTATGGAGTTTTTATTTTATCTTTAACGTTTTAAATATTATATAGCCTATGTTCATCCGCGATAATGTAGGAATTTAATGGTATTACTTTTATATCGGTCCAGTAGTTATAGAGCCTATTCAATGCAAACAAATTAGCAAACGCTTCCTCTTTATAACATTAGTATAGATTAGAATAGAAACTACCCAACATAAAACTGCACACATAAAATACAACGAAAGGATACCCTAAAAATGTAATAGCTCTTTTGGCTTCTGTAGTTATTTAGGAAGTTTTTTTAGACATGACAACTTTATGACTGGAAGGTAATAAAATTTTATATTTCTTACAATAAGAAGTATATATAAAATTTCACACTTAAAATATATATTATTAAAACGATTGTACATTTCTGGGTAGGTATTGGAAATACATTTCGCTGTAGTTAACGACCAATGGTCTCGGATCGTGGTTTAGCAGAGACAATAACCGTTCTTCCAGACACCCATGCGGGTTCTTTACTGTATATTTAGGAAATATTACTGTATATTTAGGAACGCCTATTAGTGGTTCCGACGACTTTTTTTTAAAAAGAATAAGCGTTTTTCTTCTTTTGCTTCTGTCTCCTTCAATTCCAATTTAAATGTAGAAGAGCTAGTTTTTCACCTGGCGCTACGTTTGAGTCATTCATATTAATATTGTACTACTTTATCATAGCATAATAAACATATACTATTTATCTCATGGTTCTTTCGGTGGTCTAGCTGTTAGCTCTTCTGGCTTCCATACTGGTAATACAGATTCGAACCCCGTCATGTACCAATGAGTTTTTCTAACTTATGAAAAATTTATGAGTCCTCTTTCGGTGAAGGAAAAGTTCGCGAGGAGACCCAAATTCGTGTATTCCAATTCTGCCTTATCTAGTATTTAGGCTTGGTCTATTTTCTGGGTTACGGATTTGAGATGTTAGTTGCTGTATGTGCAGAGTGGTGCCCTAGACAGGTATTACATGGTATATAAACCAGATAAGACTAGGGCAAAGAAGGAAACGAGTATACTAAGGGTTCCTATCATAGCCTACACCAAAATACATTAAAATATATTCAGTGTTACATCTGTTAGCGTAGCAAACAAACACTTTCGCATTTATAACATTCTTTAGGATTGGTTTGTTTCGCTTAACAATCAACGGGTAATGATACAATTTTGGAGACAGAAAAACATGTAGGTTGGTAGGTATCTGGTAAACTGTAATGATCTTAATCCCTTAGGGGACTGACTAGCTGTCGAGGTGCCGTGGTGATGTCGTCAATGGAGGCACAGGAGACACTCGCGATGGTTTTAATAGGTATTCGGTACTTTAATGTGCCGCGAGCCACGCACACTACCGAATTCAACCCAGAGCCGGTATCAGGTGATAGTGCGTAAATGCGTTTCTCCGCGTCAACAAAAAAAATAATATAATCAAACATTATTTCCCTATGATCGAAATTAAATTTAAGACGGTTATCGGGCTTAAGTACTTGGATAACTGAAAATGAAATGACCTATTATAGTCGGATTCTAAAACTTGGCAGAATATCAAACGTGCCAAAGAGGAAATCTATCACTCTATAAAAAAAGCGTAGAAGTGGCATGACAGCTAGAATTAGACAAAGGTTAATAACGTTTAAAATGACGGGATTCGTTTCGACTAAACATAATATGTCGAATCCAGAAATTTGATTGCAACAAAATCAATGACACACATAAAATTTGTGATTTTTTTCCACATCAACGTGGATTATACGTGAAATCCCTGGCATATGTTTTCGTACACGATCGAACCGCTTGCGGGATCAATGTGCTAATTGCGGTCCATCTGGATAACGTTTTATATGTATATGTAAATATCTTAGACGTGACGCTGAATATTCGATTGCCTGTGACCCAATTACGACATAGCTCTGGAGTAAACGAGCCATGTCACTTTTGTTTTTGTCGAATAGTCATATTGATCGACGCGGCCACAATTTTTTTTATAGAATAGCAAACGAGTAATCGGTGCCTTTTTACGACTACATGAACATCCACATAATTACTATGCCGATGCGTTGTCCTCCTCCCCCCTCCTAATGGGCCACCGGCTACCCACAAACAACACGAAATAAAAAATCTGGTATTTATGTAACTCCTATTTAGTCTACTGAAGTAACAATTGATCGATCACATAATAAATATTAATTTAAAGGTAACTGAAATTTTAAGGAAGAAACGTAAAGTTTGGGTACCCAAAATGTTATTTGCAGTATACTAAACATACTAAGAAAGCTCAATCAAATTTACAATTCCTGCAACAAACTGTCGCAAAATTGAGGATAATAAATCATATGATTTGGAGCAGGGGTTAAGTTAAATTAAAGTATACGCATTGTAACGAGTGCCTTGAACAGAGCCCAGCCAATTTGCGAACTAAGCAAAGTCCTCTAAAGTTAGCTCTCCGGGGGCACATAAAAGGCTCCCAGCATATCTTGAGTCGCTTTGTACTGTTAATTGTAAAACAGATTCTTATAACTAGCTGCTAGTTCGGGACTCCGGTTGTAATAGGACTTTAAACTTATATAGCGTTGTCCGTCTGCATGTTTCTTTACTTCCTTGCAAGTAGTAGAGGGTGTACCATGCTGCATTGCAGCGGAGTTGGGCCGGTACGACCGGGGAGGAACCTCTCGCTCACATGACGTAGGATAAAAGCGACATCTTCGGTGTCGCGTTCGTACGGTTTGTGAGTAGACGGTGGCCCATTGGGGGAGACGAAAATGAGGGCAACGCACCTGCACAGTAATCATGCTGATGTTCCTGGGCGTCGGTAGTCGTAAAAAGGCTACGAAACCTCGTTTGTCCCCGTATACTATGCCCACATTCTTCAGTACGTTGAAACGTGACAGTATAACTGTCACTTTTTCCAAAAAACAATTTGTTTTAGTGTCTAAACTAAGATGGCAGCTTCATATTATAAATTTAACATAAACCCGTACAAAGTTCGCAAATAACTACCTCTAATGCCAAAATCATATTAAAGAACGGTCGCATTATATACAATAAAACTTTATTATATTTCTTAGATGGAATGAATTTAATTAGTGTGTGGTTGGAACACACGATTCCTCGCCTGGCGTAAGTTTGGTGTTAATGTGATATGAATGTAGCTCCCGCTAATTTGCTCTAGGCGTCAGAATGAGTTCACACAGCGCTCAGATTGTCTTAATAATAACTGGGCTGAGCCTGACATCGTATTTTACTTAGTATAACTTAACCACGCGGTACTATGATTATGTATGACGCAACAAGCTATGTAATTTAGCTCTTAGGGTAACAATGTGCTGAACATTGTTCGCGGACGCTACCATCAGGGTTTAGTGTAGATATTCTACTCACATAGTTTAAAAATTAAGAAAAAAATACTTTGAACTTAACATTCATAAGTTGCTAGTAGAAAACATAATTAAAAACATGGAGAGAAATAACTTAAATCTATGTTTAGTACAAAGTGTAGGTTCTAATTAATTTTTTTATTCATTTATTACGCCCAACATTGTGGCTATGCAGATGACTATGTACCTAATGATGCACAATTGGGCAGTCAGGCCTTTCACTAATGACCCTTGGTATAGCGTTGGTACTCCCACGAATCCTGTAGATATTCTGATCACACTTTACTTCAAGCTGTCAAAAGAAAATATGACAACATAATTTTTTTGATGATGGCGAATTGTTTATTGTCAGTTGGTAATTGCCTATCCCTAATCTTTTGCATCTGCAAAAAAAATATCAGTTTATATTACCAGCGGTCGATTATATATTGTTTTCAGGACAAAATTATTTTTTATTTTACTGATTGTTGTTTATTATATTATTGATATCTGTGTATATTTATTCAATCCAAATACTATATACCATATTGCGTGTGTTTATAATGAAATTATAGTAAAACTAGAATCATCATAATCATCACCAGCCTGCCTTCAGCCAGTAGTGAACTACTGTGCACAGACAGGCATAAATAATTTCACGCCATAGAGCTCATTTTTCATCATTATTATTTTTATATTCATTGGCTGACAGCCCTATTTCAATAAACGCCAAGTTATTCCTGTAGTCGACGAAATCTCATAATATGTATTATTTATAAGGCGAATACGCAGAAAATTTTCGTAGATGTAAACTGAAAAAAATAATTAAAAAGCGAGCTCTGGAGATTATTGCATTTAAACAAACAAACATATTCATCTTTATAACAGGTAGTGCCGCGCTGCAGCCGAATTTGGCTCACACGACTCCACACGACACCACCGTAAAGTGATAGTTACTTCTGTCGTGTTTCGTGCGGTTTGCGAGTGGCCGGTGGTCCATGGCAGTGGAGGAGAAAAGGAGGGAAAAGCATCTCAATGAATTTATGCGGATGTCTGTGGACGTAGCCATCAGAGGCTCCCGTTGTCCGTTTGCCCACCCATACTATAAAAAAGGCATATTAGGAACGAGTAAGATAGTATAAATTTAAGATCTCGACAAGGTTTAATGTAGGGTGCTTACTCCTTCGACAACAAGCTCCCGGACATCGTCTTCCCTGGAAAAACATCTCGCGAGGCACTGCAGTGACATCAAGTATACCAACATACTGTTAACATATTGATGTCTTAAGTTTATGCGAATGTTACTCATTACAATAAACTTTCATTCCATTAAATTGTTCTTAACGTGACAAAGTCTAACAAATTGATAACGATAGCTGCATGCACGTACAAGTGTGAGGTTATAACAACGTTCTGAGTAGCAGTGAGTGGTGTGTGCCAATATAGGTAGGCATCCATTGTAGCACAGGGAAACGTAGTCGCATTGCCTTCCCTTTGGTAACACGAAATATCTTCTACTTTTTTATACCTAGTATAAGCGGGCAAAGGGAAAAAAATATTCGCGTAATTGTTATGTATTCCCTTCTCGCTTACATAATGCCACAGGTAACTCGACACGTGTGTTTTCGTTTGTTGTTCGTTTGTTTGCGTCTCGTGAAGCGCGGTAGTACCACTCTCACTTTGGTATGGTACCATATGATAAAGATGCCTCAGCATAGAACTATTTGCTCATTGCTCCAATAACGCTGACGACATATGAGAAATATGTCTACTTACCTTGTCTAAATTGAAATTCTTAAAATATTTATAACCTCATCATATTATAAGGTAAATTTATCGCTTGCTCATTTATCAGCTAATCACATCGACCTATTCAGGCACAGAGCGGCAATGATTCAGTTTACATCTAAGATTATTAAAGAGTACACATAAAAACCCTTTTGTTCCTTACATAAAAGATTTAAAGAATATACAAACCACGTGTCATATCCGGACTGCCTCCTCTAACATCTTACTTATATAAGTTAAATCTTATCACTATTTATAATATATTTTGAATTTGTTCTTTAATATTATGGAAACCTGTGACATCTTTTATAAAAATAAAGATATATCGTTTGGGGCACGTAGCACACGGGGCTAGAAAAAGGTTTTAACCTAATTAATGATCCGCTGTCTTCCATTCTATCCAGGGGCCCTCAGTACTTTGACTTTGGCCAGAACCTGTCGCACATTGCCGATTTGGGACGGAACCTGTAGTATTTTCGCAGACTTTGACCAGAGCCAGTAATATTTCGCCGACTTGGGTCAGAGCCTGCGGTATTTTTCCGACTTGGGGCAGATTCTATGGTATGATTTTATGGTATGTTATGATTCGCAGACTTGGCAGAGATTCTGTGTTATTATGCCGACTTGGGCCAGGGCCTGTTAATTCCCCACCATGTTTCAAGCCTTGTCATGGCGGTGGAGCTCAGTAGCCTGCGGTGATCCGAGACACCTTGGGCGAAGCCAATTGAGCCCAGGAGGTGGTGGCTCTTAGTACCCTCCTATAAGAAGAGGGGACTAAAAAGCAGGAGGTGCCGCTCTTTGTACCCCTCTTATAAGAAGAGGGGACAAAAGAGAAAAAGTGCACTTTAAGCACGGGGCACGAGGATAAGAACTTCACCCCATTGCACCGAACCTAAGTCGGTGGGGTTGTTCAGTGGTGCAGGACAATCTTTTCTGTGGAGGTGGCGTCGGTCCCTTCGGGGGCTGACTTACAATCGAGGTGCCCTGATGATTTGCTGTTCCGGGGCACCTCACCGAAAGCGGCACCCGCGTCAACAAAAAAAAAAAAAAAAAGAGCCTGAGTTAGTTGGCAAATTGCCATCTTAATGTACACCACTACGTATCCAATAAAGATTGTATACCGAAACGCCATAGAATCACGGAGGCATTGTGTGAGTGAAAGCTCGCTATATTTGCTTGATTTTTAAAGATCTTAAATGTGGATCTTCTAACGCCAATGATCTTGATTTTTTATAAGAAGTACGTCTTCTATTTACATTCTATTTACTGTCATGTTTGGGCATTATTTATTCTCGAGATCCCGGGGAGACGCGAATGTAAGCAGGTTCTGACCGGCACGTGTGAGACCTGTGCGCAGCAGTAGACGTCTTTTGTGTGCTGCAGATTATGGTGGTCATGTGTGGGATATTGGAATTTACCTCACAAACAATTTATTCGTTCATGAACTAGGTACATCTAGTGTCCACAAGCACAGACTTGTCACAACATTTTTATCTATGTACCACTCCAAGAAATCATGGAATTTGGATACCCTTTAACGGAATTTGTTTATGCTTTATGATAAATAAATTTGATATTAATTTTCGGCAGCTTTAGGATCAATTTCGTCTGGAGTGTAGTAGTGTAGTAGCCCCTGATATATTTTCTCGTACCTCTGTTGTCGCTTACGTTTAACTTGTAACTTTGCTATGTTAAATAAATAAGTATTTGCATATAAAGGTACCAGTAAAATATTTTTGAGAATATGGAACTGTCGTTATATTTGACACAAAACTAAATGAAAGACTTCGATGTGTTCATTATTATGTTTTGCGGTGGTTACTTCAAATGTAAAAATATATTATAGATTAAATAATATTTTTCGACTTAATGTTAATCAATATGATTTTTTTATATTCAGATTTGTTTTATTTTATGCTGCTCAAACATTTTATCAACTATTCCCATATTGTTAGTAAAATGGATATTTAATAAATAAATTAACAAAAATATAAGATGTTTAAAAAGTTGTTTTATTTATGAAGAAACAACGAAACAATATTATTATATCATATATGTTTATTCCCAATCTTTGGACCCTATAATGCATTTAAAATTAATGATAACATAAATACAACACTACCATAAAATAATTAAATTAAGTGGACTTAACAATGTTAACGCCTAGCTCTATACGTCTTTGTAACGTATCAAAGGATTCCATACATATAATTATATAATAGGTAATTGATTACAACAAGACGTATAAAAGCAACAACTACCGAGCTACCATCTAAAACTTCAATAACGCCTATCACCACATTACGACACCCCTTACAGATTGACATAAACAAACAAGGAAATTTCCATAAACAATACAGAGTCGGGGTAACTTGTTAACAGTTGAGACGTTAAAAGAATGAATAAAGAAACAAAGTGGTAACACGAGACTGGAGACTCCTGGAGTAGAACTGTAAGGGATATTGGTTGAATAAAAACTTCCGTAGAGGATGAGCTCAAATTTATTTGAATTAACAATGACGCCTCCAATGCCACAATAGTTCATGAAGTAAGAAAAGGAAAAAATTAATGAACATCTATAAAAGTTGTAATAATGATAGAATTAAGCTAAATTTATCACTATTTTTACAATGTCATTATGTTTTTTTTGCTTACACCACAATAACACTATGCCATCGCTCTAAAAGCATTAAATTATAAAGTCACACAAATCTAACAATTAATTACTAACTATATACTTTGTTTTACTTGCTCGATATACAAATAAGTTTTCAGTAACACTAAGTCCCGTCGACGAGAACTCAAAACAATTAATACTGAATACGAAGCGAGCTGCTAAAAGGTTTTGGTAATTAAGCCATATAATTGTTAGCCTAAATAACAATAAAAAATAACATTAAACACTATTGCGTATTAAAAAAAAACATTGCGCGTAACTACTCGGGTACTATACATGAAATCACATCTCCAAAACACGATCTAATCACAATATTTTCATCAACGTACGAAAACAACACTATATTTGATATTCCGAACGATTATTTGTTTATTTCTTTTAATGCTATTCATATGTATCTCTTAGATTATTATTTATTTTATTAAGGGGCACAGACTTGATATGTTTCCGATGCACGGCGTTTGTGTCATACCGCTTCACTTAACCTACTTGCAAGGCGGTGCTACACCCCTACACTATCCTATTACATGCGGGCCAATGTCACGCGGTTCCAGTCCGTCCCTAAACAAACTATGACAAACGTATCACCGGTACGTTAACGCGAGCGAAAGTATCGATAACCAGGCGAAACACGTCAAAGAAGAGAAAAAAATCTACTGATATAGCGTGACATTTAGCCGATTGCATTATAAGTAGATAAGGATACGGAATAAACGTCTCTATGAAACCATTGTTTAAATCTAAATTACATTTAATATTACACGATGATATGTATCGAGTAGTCCCGCAAATGATGACGTAGCCGTGTCCGCAGCCACTGGACGTCTCTTACTCGCTAGCTACGGTTGGACGGAATCATGGCGGCGCCGACGTCCTCTACTCAACGTTTTTTTTTATTTGCAGTATTTTAAGATTCGAGATCTTAACACAAGCATTCAAAATATGTTATAAGTGTAGAATCTGCGTTTGAAAAATATAAATATATATCTCTTATAGCTTTTACACAATATCAAATACGTTAAAGACCTGTTTAGACATGAAATTTGTAATCGATAGATGTAATACAATCTTAACTTTCCTTTGTTCGCCGTTTTTGATATTATTCCAAATTGAAATAAATTTCAATCATAACTGCTTGTAGGCAAACTTAAAAAAATAAATAATGAAAATTAAAAATTTTCGTTGTATTTGACGGGAGCAGTCGAGGACGTCGTACGTCAAAGGTTTGGGAGATCGCTACAATTCTATTACACATTTACTTACCAATTATTATAATATTATATATCAAATTAAATTATTAAACATTGACTTAGCTTAATTATAACTGACATTGAATTGTGGATACAATATTAAACATTGATTTTAAATCCTGATGGTAAAAACAACGAACACAACAAGATATATAAATATATTAGCTAAATACCCGCAAACTGTGCACTGGCGCTAAAATATAAGAAAAATGTGAACAAAACCTATTTCACCAAAATATTACTTTTTAAAATGGAAACATGTCCAATCTGTTCGATTTTAGAAATAGCAGAAATTAAATTAGTAATGAAAAAGAAAAGTTCAAAAAAAGTTACAGGCAGTAAAATATTTAGCGTCAGAGCACTTGTCTACAAAAGACGATTAGTAGTATATATATATCTGTATCTTTGGTCTATACGTTCGGTATATTGAATGTTACAATTACTATAAATAACGTATAAAATTTCGCTAAGTCAAAAATTGACGATATTTCTATTAAATATTGACTAAGATTTTTCATAAGAATTCATTAGGGATTCTGACGTTGGAACAGTGAGGATCGTGCGAACTCTCTGTCGCTTCAACATTTACAATCCAAATGTCCGAAACCTTATCAATTAGCTAGTCTAAGCAGGGATTTTTTTTTATTTTTTTTTTTAAATATTTTTACATGTTTACATTAGCAGAATACGTTTCTAGATACTTATGATAAAAACATTAAGATTTCATTTTTTGGTTTATTGCTATATCGCACTGGTGTATCCCGTAGACATGTGTGCCGACAGATCGGGTACTGAATGCGACAGACAACTAGCTAAAATAAAAAATATATTAATCTTCATTTGATTCTACCTAACACATCAGTAAATGTTTCTTACATCGTTTCATTATTATGTATGAATTGATTTCATTTAATAGTAATTAACTATGTTTGAAGCTACAATAAATACTCTTATCTAGATTTTATTATATTTACCTAAAGGTTACATATTCAAAGTAACTACTTAATTTAAAAACAGTACATTACCAAAAAAGCTCGTCAAAGCATGCAAATAGAATAATTATTTACTATGCAGCATGGCGGGTGACGCCATCAATTTATCATTAATAATACATTGATTACACAATATAGTTTAACTTTCATAAGGCCAAGGCTAAATTCTCGCAACATGACTGAACCGACACCGATTTGTCGCATCGTATACAATATATATAAGCCCGCTAAGTCTTTATTTACATACAACCTAAAATGTTTACACGAATGAAGATTTCACGTAAGAGATTTAAGGAATTCCTCTCGCAAGGCACAAGACGTATGAGGGTTTTTGTGAAACAAGAGAGGAAATTAGAATATGCTAAGGAGCGTATGAATACGATGCGATCGTCGTGTTACGTCGCGCGTCGCGCGTCACGGTCCGTCGTTCGGTGATTTGTCGCACTCTACAGCGACCTAAGGGACGCCCCGTCCTATCGCTTCAGTTATCGATAAAGTTTATTTAATTAAATATTATTGCATTAATTCATTTATAGATAGAAACCTTCGCAAGACCAACACTAGAGTGCCAGCTTTAACGAGTGATTGAACTTTATAAAAAATACTAAGAAAGCGTTAGTAAATATAATTTCAAATAGTTATGTAATTTATAAATATATATTAACATTATCGAGACTAAAACAAAAGTATCGTTATTATTACATTACAACTTTATTAAAAATCATTCAACTTGAAATATCATTTAACAAAACGTAATCTTTCTATGAAGGGCACCTTTGGTTTTTAGCTTATACGAATGAGATATATCCTAAAAATGTTTAATTTCTGATATTAACCATATCCATAACAAATCCGCCTAGATATACAACATCGGCCACGTAAAAACAAATATACAAAGTTTGTAATACAATAAGTTAGTTGTAAATAAATCTTATGTTACACAAAATTAATTTTATGAAATAATAGTGATATTATATTATTCAGATGATGACAAGAAAAAAATCATTAAATAATATTATCATCGGAAACGGTAAACTATGTATCTGGAATGTTAATAGTACATTAATTAAGGCTAAATTTGGTATCAACAGAACACCACACCTGACGCCGGTTGAAAAAAAAAAAAACGGATGACGAGACCGTCTATAATATGATCTACGAATGCGATGGTTGTTGTTATTGAACCTCTTGATCCGTTAGCCGAACGGGCACGAGTTGGTGGGCCGAGCTTCATCAGCCGGCGCATACTCCGCACCGTAGCCATGCAGAGGATCAAGATAGTGCGTCCCTCAGTTAGCTGGTTGTCAAGTGCCGAGTGCCACGAACGAACTAATGCTGTTCGCTCTCTTCTCCGCCTTTGGCTCCCTGTTGACCAAACTTATACATTTAATATCACTATAATAGGTTTATAACCTATAATAGGTTTCACACATTATAGTAGTTAGTATGTTCACCATTCATCATACTCACACATTATAAGAGTTAATATGTGAGTAGCGGTTAACGATGCAAGCATAATTATTATAGACTATGGTGCAGGGTGCATGGTGTATTACTTTGACAACTCTTATTTGCATACTCATTTATTTTTAAAATTGTACGGGATTCAAAGCTGATAATAAATACTACACGGTTTCTAATGTCAAATTATTTTTAACAAAGAATAACGAATTTAACTATTTCGTTTCATTTATCGACAAATTATTATTTTCGCCACACTACACAAATTTAAAAAATAGTTATATTTTTATTTCGATATAAAATTTTCCACGTGATCCCAAAAATACTTATCTGTCTGTGAGCTTTATAAGTTAAATTCCACGTGCAAAAAATGAGGTAACTCTATATCACAGTCTATAAATCATGTCTACAGACAGTGAATCAAGGCAAAGCGAGCCCGAACCATGTGAATAGTAGTAATAACTAAGATAATAAACCCTATTAGCTGTTTGGGCTCGCTTTGCGTTGTGCACCGGCTATAGGATTTTATATACTGCGCCTACTTCCTCAAAAGGCTAAGATTCTGTGAAGCTTAAAAACCGTGTGGTATAGGTTAAAGTGCGCGTGCATACTTCATGTGCGAGTATCCAGCCGTTGTGTGCCAACTTATGCCTCGCGTATTCGAGGTGGATGGCTCCCTCTGAGCTGAGGAGCAAGGCGCCCTGTAGGCGGGCCATAGCGGTGGTCGCGTCGCTCACGCTAGCGAACTCGACGAACGCCACCGGTCCCCCGCCGCCGCCGGTCCCGGTGAGCAGCCGCAGGCGCGAGAACCCCGGGCAGCTGTCATCAGTATATTCCCATGTGCTCGCACTCGTACCCCCCAGATAACATATATGTCAATACCTAACACCCTACAAACCGACGTACTTCCATTCTCATTTATACGACTTGATTTTTTTTTATTGGAATGTGTGTTTTTACTAAATTAAAACCAAATAAAAAAAAATGAAACTGGTTAGAAATTAGGTTAACAAAAAATGCGTTATTATTAAGGTCTAATCTATTTAGATACGCATTTTACGTAAGTTTATAAATTATTCTTAGGTACTTAGCACAGGACTAGGCTAGCACAGTGTGATAAGTCTACATATATCATTATTATCATTGTTTGGTAGTATAACCATAATTAACTACGTTTTTTATTTCATAACTCTCATTTTTGCAAGTGTGTTAAACATTTGCCTTTAACATGTTAATTATATTTAAAAGAAGAAATTGTATAGCCTGTATTTTGAATCGAAATTTAAAGTTGTGCGTAGCAAATAAAAGAATGATGACAATAAGATTTCGCGCTTATTTAACTGATAAAAAAATATTCCGCGTTTTTTATTTATTTCGTAGCAGCTTAAAATAAATTGAAATTAAGCTTTATAAATTATTATTTATGTATATTTGAAATTCTTACACATTAATTAAATATGGTGCAGTACAATTTATACATGATGTGCTAGTAGCGTACGACTAGTGTGATAAGTTTACAGATTATGTACGACTGTCATGCTATAGGTGGTACGGGTGCAAGCTTAAAATCCCCCATAAACAAGTCGCCAATGACGTATTTATGAAAGACAATGTAGAAGATAAATTTAACCCAACGATAGATTGTATTGTGAAATTCGGTGCGACATGCACTGTGGATAGATACACATTTATTTCTCTAATATATCGATTATTCTCTCAGTATGCCTTATAATTACATACCATGCATTCGTTTTGAATTCGACTGGAAATTGTCACAAAAGTAGACATTTTTTTTGGAAACTTTAAAAAAATATTCGTCTATAGCAGAGTCACTCAAACTTGTATTTAGCATTAATATTCCAATTTTAAATATACAGAAAAAGACCTTATTTCTTAATTTCACAACTTTTTTACAGTCAAGGTAAAGTTTGTACCCATTTCGATAAATTTGGTGAATGCCGGATTGAGTAACCCTGTTCTAGAATTTAAAAAAAACTACTGCAACCTTGATTTCCTTTCCCGCCTTTGCGGATTCGCGCTAAGGCTTATTGTTTTTTTATATTTAATATGTTTTTTCCAGTCGAAGCCGTCGTGTATTAGAGATTATTACCTGCTGAAGATTTCCTTAAGCTCGTGTTCGGAGACAAATTGTCCGAGGTTGGCGACGAAGAGCGTGGAGCAGGGCGGCGCGGGGTGTGCGGGGTGCGCGGGGTGCCCCGGGTGGCCCTGCGGGGGCACCGCCGCGCCCGGCGAGCCCAGCGCGGGCGCCGGCAACACGCACGCGCCCAGCGTCAGAGGAGTCTGCACATACATACATTTTTAACACATAACAGGAACTAGACCATCTACAAATGATGTGGACAATCAAAGGTTGTCACACTACAAATTAGCATGTTAATAGCCAAGTTGGCAAGTTGGGCTGGTTAGTGGTGGTTGATACCAGACTCATTAGAGCAGCCCTACTGTTTGATAGAGAAGAGGCAGCTTTACGGGCTTAATATATAAATCGATTAAAAATGTGTGTTTGCATATAAAGTGCATTTAAACGTCAACTTAAGTGAAACGGGGTTGCAACACTACCAACTTCCTCAATTCGAATTGTAAAAGAAATTTCCTAATAACGCTAAATAAAAGGCCCGGCTCGGGATTGAAACCGGGATATTATACACAATCAGCAGCTGAATATAGTTACTATTAGACTATACGGCAGTCAATAATTAAAAAAACACACCGGGCACGGGGGACAAAAATAATATGGGATACACACTAAATCACAGTTCGGCTCGCATTCCAGCAATCTGTCATTTGCAGTAACATTTGAAAATCCAACGTACGTATTTTGACCGCAGATTGTTAATTAATGCGATGGTACCGTAAACTGTCTACGTTTTATTTCATCTGTACTGACGAAATATAGACATAAACTTTGTTCTATTGTGTGTTTGATTGTCTGACGATATTTGAATGAATATTACTTTATTATTAAATTCTTGACGTGATAACTTCTTGTAAATCGATAATGTACATGCACAAAAAAGTGTAACGTCATAGTAACGTTATGAGTCATAACGTTCTAAGTAGGCGGAACCTGCGTTTGAGAGAACGTAACAAGTAGTCTCTTTCGGTCCATCGGTCGATGGGTTAGCAGATCAACTAGAACACAACACTTATTTTTAGATTAAAATTATTATTCGATTTAAAAGAAGAGATAGAAATGATTGATTTATAATTGATTGATGCATTAAATGTGCGTAAGATATATGATATAATGTGATGTGATGTCGGTATTTATTACTCTCTCTTTTTTCTCTTTTCAAATTCCATTCGGTTAAGGTACGACGAATTCTTTTATCACGTCTTTATTCATTCTCACTCACAAAGTTATATTAATTGCACTCAGGATTCAAGTAAAACTAAATTTTAAAGGGGAATTTTATTACAACTTAGAACAGTAACGTGAGAGGTTACCCGTACAGCGACTACCTTTTACTTAATCTTAAGATCTCCGTAATGGATTTAGATTTACCTAGCCTATGGACGTCTAACTTGCACGCCGCGCACTTTCTACGATTACTTGCAGCACCGAGCTCAATTCACCACACGTGAAATAACTAAGAAAAGCACCGTTCACAGCAGTTGAATATCTTCAAAAACATGTAAAAACTATACTTCTTTAATAGTTACAAATTAAATATTTGGGTTATATGCATGGTACTAATGTAGTAGCATAAACAGTGAAGTGCCGACAATAATGTAAAATGTCTATAGTTTGCAAGTCAGATATTGTTAACATTGTACCTTACAGGTTAGGCTCTATATGTATCTAAGTCGACAAAAAGATTGAGCACAATAATAATGTACGATTGTATAAAAACGCGATAGCACTAGTACCTTCACGCCTCCTATCCCCGAAGAGGTAGGCAGAGGTGTGATAGTACATCCACAACTCGTAAGTAGATATACTAGAAAACCCACGATTAGCCAAGGTCATGAGGCTCATGATGTCATAGTTGGGAAAGCCTATGGCCACTTCGGGCACATTCCAATCCCGGACTATGTAATGCGTGCTCAGAATAATCTGAGAAACGTTTAATAACAACAATCTGGGCATCAAACCCACGCGGCTAACGGTCTTAACAGACGGCACCCGCACCGTTACACCACAGGCGCGATAGCACTCATAAACAAAATACATTTTCTATGACAAATAAACACGGAAGTAAATACATATTACAATATCAAAAATGTTGACTATGAAAGAAATAACGTACGTGGTGTGGCCTATCGGCGGCAGCTAGTCAGAGGTAAGAACGCACTGGCGCCATCTGAGGGTGGATGGCGGGATGAACCAGTCCGTGGGACAGCGCGGGGAGCTCCCCCCCGTAGGCGAGAGGATGGTGCCACAGCTCAGCACCACCGCCGGGGAAGAATGGACTGGCTAAGTCTGCACCAAAACCACTTTATTATAAAAGCAAATCCTGCAATTACAGCACAAATAAAAAGAAATGTATTTACAAAACTGCGAATTATGTTTCCAGCTACACAAACCAATTAATAAATTATACACACGATATACATATTAAGTTAGCGTTATAAATTGCACGAAAACATGTGTCTAGAAGATAACTGTATAGGCAAAGAACCCGACAAATAAATTGATAGGTAAATAGCTTCACGGAGCTAGGCTTTGCGTGGTACGTGTAAGCGATTACAAATACTTGCCCAAATTCGCGTTTGCTCGACATGCCCTATTCAACGTTTGAAGTCAGCTCCTTGGACGCACGACTGATTAATGATATTAGGAGATTGTAATGAAATTGCTTGACGTTGGATTTAATAAAGGTACAGGCGGAGGCCAATCCTGCTAAACGCCAACGGTAGCACCATAGTCAAACCGAAATTTGACAAAGAAAGGTTTCTTTTGTTACCTAATAAAGGGTTCCTGGAGATGTTCTGTAGTTTCTCTTTGTCACTATAAAATAACATAAAATTGAAACTATTCACTTGCTTAGCCACTGGTTACTGGAAGATGTAGCTGTTGTAAAGACACCTAGACGTCGATGCAGTGAAAAGTTTCTTTGTATAACCAGAGAGTGTACGAGAGAAAATAGGGAAGAAAAGCACAAGTGTCATTATAGCACAACATTAACTTTTGGTTTTACCGTTAGATTGCGCGACTGGCCTCCTGGTAGTGTCCGTAACGTAAGAGATAATCAGAAGGGTACATCGAGGAAGCGCTGGGCGGTGTGTGCGGTTGGCAGTACTTACGTCCAGTGAGTGGGTGCATCAATGCAGGGTGTGCGGCTGGCGCGGCTGTGGCAACGGCCGGCTTCGGCTTGCTGACCTTCGTGTTGCTTTTAGCGAACTCCAGCCGAATCGTTTGCGGCATGTCGGGGTCGAACCGGACGCCCTGCTGTGAACAGCCGCGAGCGGTGCGGCGCTCCGATATAATGACGGGTGGACGGACTGCCGCCTTCTCTTCAGAGACTTGCATCCCGTGTAGAGACAGGGACATTTGCGCTTATGGATATCGGAATACAGTGACGTAACAACAGGGCGACAAAATACTACGGCCTCAGCTGGAAGTGGGACTCCAGGCGCAGGAAGATCATTACATTTGTTAGCTAAGCTTCATGATGATGGAATATAGACCCACCCGATTCATTTACCACAAGCCTCAGATATAGTTACGCCACTGTAGGAATGTGAAATTCTTTGATCGGTACATACCGAGGTGAGCAATGTCGAGTAGATATAGCAACTGTTATCATTGTAATAACCCACGTCTACGCCTGCCGGGTGCCGGAACTTAGTGCTCAGGTTGTGACATCAAAATTCTGTCAAACAGTGACGTGCAGTTGCTTATATACACCGTTCTAAGACCCCCCGCAGACTACGGACTTTTAAATTCCCATAATTTGGTCGAGCTTGCGTTTTGTATACGATTATGAATCGTAATGTGCAGAGTTTCATACTTCACACAGATTAAGGGCACGACAAAACTAATGATCGATTGGTCTGCAGTATGCGTTGGCTCTAACTGATCACACTCAAGTATCCGACATTAAGAGCTCGCGGCCCGACAGTATAACTTGACGTGGTCTATTCGATATGTGCATAGGTTTAGCATAACGTACGATGCGGTTACTCGAGTCAGGAAAATGTTATCCCAATTCTACAATGAGAAAAATAACTATAGTGCTTATTGGCTGTGTTTAGGCATGTGATGAGAAGAGGTTTAGTAACACCGTGCTTTGTAGGTACTTGTTTCTTTTTATTATTATTTACAAATTGCATATGCTTGTGTTACATCAATCCATGTTTATTACTTATTTATTGTCACTCATTATGTTCAGTGTTGGAAGCTTTCCATAGTACGCATATAATATTGTATGTACTTATTATCAGACGATGATGCAAACTTTCTACTATTTTTGGTCAATAATTGTGTCGGTGGGTATGTGTAGCCCTGCTTGTATTAGACCCTAAGCTCGCGTTAATACCAACCTGAAGATCTTGCTTTGCGGCTTCTGCACCGGCACGAGTATGGAACGTAACAAATCCGACCGGCTGCAATACATAAAATAAACATTATAATATATTCGTACAGTCGGTAAGTAAATATTTGAGGATGTCCGAATAGGTAAACACTTTATTATCATATCTAAGTCCTCTGGGAGCACGCGTGGTCGAGTGCTGGCCCAAACCCTGCTACAATTCTATGGCCATTTAAATATGAAATCTGTAACACTAATTTATTATTTGAAATTTATGACATTATTAACATTAATGAAGGCGGTAAAGATTCCAATAAATTGGGCAAAATTTATTCACTGATTATTTCGTTTCACACGTACATAATTTCACGATATTAGTAGAAATTAAGTCAGAAAATACGTGTTGTAGATATGTGGGATCGTCTCCAAAAATGTGGCGCAACGAAGAAGAAGATATTTTTTCTTCTCTAAATTAAAGCTCGCAGAAGATTGAGCAATTAGGTTATAATAATTTAAATACTTAATTAATTAGTCGGATAATAACTTAAAACGTTACAAAAATGTGAAAAGCAAACGTACAAATATATTCAATTAACATTCGGGTAATTTTTACGAGCTTTCATGACGCATTTATAGGATAGGCTAGCTCTGAAAGCTTTTTATCGGTACAATATAGTTTACCCAAGCGGGTGTAAAAAAGACAAAAATCGATCGGAAATGTCCGGCCAATGGTACAAAAAGTACTTACGGATGCTGTTTTCCCATTCTTGCTTGTCACCTTCAACAGCGAGCCCTCGTACCCCTGCAGGAAAATACAGCTTGTAAGTTATAACGCAAACACTTAGAATGTCGTGAATTATAAATTATAATGTATTTTGTGACAAACAACGATTTGAATAAATACATTATAACTAGCTGACCGACGTACTAGTTATCGTTGAAGCTAGTATCGTTCTGTAATAATATATAGGCTATATGTTAAATTGGACAGATTTCCGTAAATGTCTGATAGTTAGATAAAATCCGTTCAGTAGTGTGAATGTGTGATTCACAGTGATTAAACCCCCCCCCCCACATACGCACATGTTGATTATCCCGGACAAACACAGCAACATTAGATTTTTATGTGAAGCAAAAACTTTGTACCACTTTTTACGAAAATTGCGCAGACAGAGCAATATTAAATTTGGCACACTTGTAGTTTATGTGTAGAAAAAGTGCAGTTATAATATACATTTAATTAAAAATATTTTAAGGAAATAAAACATTATCCAAACTACGGTATGCACGCAATGAATTATAATATACAATAAACGACTTAACTCCTATATTTTTTATGCCATTAATGACTAAGAAGTGAAATTGTTAACAATATTTATTTAATACCTATTGGTGACATGCTTATTAATTACCATAAACAGTTTTGCGGCACCATTATATTTTTTACAACTACAATAACAAACAATAACAAGAGATACGCCATTTGAATGTACTTCCTTATTGGCACCATTGTATCGCGTTCTGCGGCGAAATGGTCTTTATGTGGCGCCAAATTTCAATTCAGTTGTCAGTGTCATCGTGACATGACATACCTAGTATTTTGGTTTGGAACAAAACTCGTTAATCATAAAACAGTTTACCATTGTGTGCCAGGCACCATCAAGGCACGCGAAATATAAAGCCCTCCCCCTCCAGCTTTAGGCACTTTGATGGCTACGGTACCAGCCGTACCAGCCGAGGATCGAGTGTAATCCCCTTATCGGTAGACAGAATCGATTCAATACGAATATTACATATCGGGCTATGACATGTGATATTTACGGCGCAGTAATCCAAATCGAGATCTCGATTTTCGTGACTAGTGAGACGACCTGTATTATTTTCTTTATCGGTAGTAGTTCCCGACACGCGCAGGTGTGTGAAGGATTCCCGGGGAAACATTTACTTGGGTTGTTATTCACCATAAGAACGTTTTATATAAAGATATTACAGAAAGTAACTTTAATAGCAGTAAAGTTATATGAACGTATAAAGGACGAGCCAGGTAAATTTAAAAAAGAACATAATTGTATCTTCATAAATGGAAAGTTTTTAGAATTGTAACAGACAATCTACGAATTTATTATGAAGATGAATGGATTAGAAATGGGCTTAAGACGGGGAGTCGCGTGTTTACATTTAATTTCGAAAAAAAATGTTCACATTATACGCATCGTCGTGAGTGAATATATTAGTGGAAGGGTGAATTTGAAATGAAGAGTTTCGTAATGTGATTATGTAATTTATATTTCATTGAGGGACGATTTTATTGTTATTGTTATAAGGCGATAGAAGCTTATAGATATAGCCGTTATAGATACACAAATGGTTCCTTTTTTCGATGAAATGTACCTCAGTACGCTAAAAAAATTAAATTCGAAACATATCCAGTAGTATAGCTATAGTGGATATATTAGCATAATGAATATTATAAAAATAGGCTCAATAGGACAGATTTGAAACTGAAATTTTAAAATCTTTCATCATCATAATTATCAACCCTTAATGGTCGAGGTCCAGCTGAACATGCCTACCGTGGTTCAAGCCTTGTCGTGGCGGTGTGGCTTAGTAGCCGAGGGGTGAACCCAGGCGAAGCCAATTAAACCGAGGGGGATCTTTGCACCCCTCTTACAAGAAGAGGGGGCTTAAAGATCAGGAGGAGGAATCGCTCTCGGTACCCCTCTTATAAGAAGAGGGGACCTAAGAACAACAGGAGGTGTGGCGCTTTTGCGCACGGGGCAAAGGGCGAGTATGGGAACCTCACCCCATTGCACTATCCCAGAGTCGGTGGGGTCGCCCTGTAGTGCTGGGCAACCCCATCTGTGGAGGTGGAGTTGGCCCCTTAGTCTTAGTCAGCCCCTGACTAGCCGTCGAGGTGCCCTGATGATTGTTGTGCCGGGGCACCTTACCAAGGGCGGCACTGATGGCACTCGCGGTGGTTTTTGTGTGTATTCGGCACCATTATGTGCCGCGAGTCAAACACGCCACTGGACCCCACCCCAGGGCCGGTGAATGTGTTTCCCCGCGTCAAAAAAAAAAAGGCCCAGTTGAACATAGGATTTAATATGTAATAATGAATGTTAGGTAATACTATGTAAATAAGAACTTACTTCATACGCTCGAAATAGTAGATATAACTCTCGAGGCTTCGCGTCCATGGGAAGTCCGCTGACGAACAACGTCCGCACCTGTAACAAAATTAGGGTTTATCCATTATTGTCAAGAAGAGTGGAATACATTTTCGGAAAATACTCTCCGTTACGGATACATATTAAAACTTTCTTTATCTCTCGGTCAAATAAAAACTCAGACATTTATCAGAAAACCAACACAAAAGGGGCATAGAATCTTTCAATCTTTCCGCTCTTTGTCGATTCTTTCGCTTTTGTAAACGTTTCAGCGCATTAATTCGGCGGGTCCGCTTAATGAAATAAAACAGTGTTCGCAATGGCGGGGCGACTTGGCGTGTGCGGATAATGGAGATTAATTGGTCGGCACCACTAGTGGCGCCATCTTGTTGTGCATTTTATTTTTTCTCGATCTATGTGCTAAGACTCACCCTCCTTGTTCTTCAAAGACGTGGTTTATTAAAATTAAATAATATTTTTTAAAATGATTACAGCCTAAGTTGGTACAGTCTACAGCTCAGTGTTTTAGGTAATTGATTGTGGAACGAAACGTACTTTGTAATGACTGAAAGGAGTTTTGATAGTAATATTTTTTAAAAGACTGTACATAGAAGTTCTATCTTGATATTTTGAGATCATGACTGGTACTAAATACTTAATAATAAAATATACACGTGGACAATAGTCTTGTTGAAGAGTTTGTTATCTTTGCCGGTTGTTATAGTCCGATTTCATGGGAGTAGTACAACATTATTTAACTATCATGTACATGATATTTTTTTTAAATTTAACTATAAGCTATGTCAAATGTACCTAACACGTAAATGATGAAACTGAAAAATATTACAATAGGATCCTTAGACATCGATTTTTTCACACCCATTGTATAAAAATAAGGTTCTTATAATGGCGACATAAGTCAAAAATTTTACGAACAGAATGGCACTCGGTTTGAAGGGTCACCGAGGCCCTCATATATATTTTATCGCTTCCGTACCCGGTCAGTAGCAGAATGTAGGACCTTTATGTCGGCTATTTTCCGGTCGAACACACGGGAATTCCCCGTATCGACGTTACGTGATATTTTTACTTCGGCCATCTTTAATATTATATTCTCGGTGTACTCAAGAGATGTTTTCCAATAACCCAACTTTATATATTTTAAGTTTAAAAAAATCTGAGGACAGCCGTGTGTTTACAGTAGACAACTTAGAATTTAGACAATGGAAGTCCACTTTCATATAAGTATGTTGTATAAAATTATGTGATGCATTCGTGTTTATAGTATATAAAGTACACAGTGCTTACATTTGACGTTGTTGCGCTCTTTGTATTTATTCATGTATGTAATATTGTGTATTTAATAGATATATTCGTTTAAAACAAGATTCATTCAGTTACTTGTTATTAATGAATACTATATACTTGTGTTTGAATTTTTCTACATCTAGAAGATAAATAAAATGAACTGAACCTAACATACTTTTTGCTCTTGTTACATGAATGACACGATTCTACCACCGGTTGATATTCGAGACAGCTCAACCGATTTTAATTAACCTTAGTCAAGCAAATTAGGTACAAGCGAAGTCAAAGAATAGCGTAGCTTTGATATATTTGAACTGTACATGCGCAAGAAACACAGGCTTACATTGATGTGTATACAATATAATAAATTCCATTTGAAACATCTTTGTATTTTGGCTAAAGTAATTTGTATTATGTATCACAAATTGGCGGTTACGGTCCCACGAAGCAGAATACTTGATACTCCATCTCGTCGCAATAATGTCGTTCCGTAGATGTTATCTGCCCCCGTAGACAGATCAAATATTCATTTCGTTTTCCAACTCGTGTAAGCGTTAAATTTAGATTGGAACTTATTCCGTCACTTCGCAAAATTAATATTATAAATATAGTTAGGTATAATTTCATTTATAGACGTTAATAATAGACATATTATTTATAATTCTATTTATATAAAAAAATATGACGCTTTCGTTCTTTTATATTTTGAACAGTTTTCTTCGTAATCGTTTGATGATAGTTAGATCAACTTCGCTCAGTCAATGTTTTCCAGTTTCTAGTTACCGTTGTTTCAGGTCGTTTACCACTACAGCAAGTTTAGAAGGAGATAGAGTCAGGCTACATTGCAACGGAATTGGGCCGGCACGGCCGTAGAGGTGCCTCTCGCTCACTTGACACTGTCGTGAAATGACGTCTACAGTATGTACGGTGCGTTTCGTGCGGTCTGTGAGTAGCCGGTGGCACATTGGAGGGCAGGAGGAAAAGAGGGCAACGCACCTACATAATTATTATACGTATGTTCATGGACGTCGGTAGTCGTAAAAACACTCCGATTGTTCGTTTATCACCAGACACAATAAATAAGGGCGCTTTTGTACATTGGACGACGACATGGAGAATCAATAGTTTTACTTTACACATAAATAAAAATAATAGAATATCTCCTGATAATTATTAAAATGTCTGAACTGGAGGCCTATCTGGACGGCTTGGTAGACAGAAACGCGGGAAATCGCATTTGGGCGGCCCTTGGTGGGGTCCAGTGATGTGTGAAGGCTTGATACACACTATACAAAAACACTGCGAGTGCCATCAGTGCCGCCTTTGGTGAGGCACCCTATAAGGAAATCACCTCTTCTTATGAGAGGGCTACAAAGAGCAGCCCCCTTAGTTCAAATAGGCTTTTGCCCAGTTTCACCCTAGGCTACTGAGCCCCACCGCCACGACAAAGCTTGAACCATGGCGGGGTCTACTACCTTCATAATCCACATTAAGCTTACCTGTTTCTCAAACTGCAACCATTACAACGGGAGTAGCTCATTACGTTACAACCCTCATCTCCCGTAAACAGTAAAAACAAAAACGCAAACGATAGGATGTAAGCACGTCAGATAGGATGTAAGCACGTCAGATAGGATGTAAGCACGTCAGATAGGATGTAAGCACGTCAGAATTTTTCGCAAACATCACTACAGTCTGACCGTATATTCGGGGCGGGCGGAACTGCACTCCGGTCACTTTGAACCCTCCGCGTCGCCCATTTTACACTCGACCGCGCTCAAATCTCCGAGCGGATTGAGTTATGTTTCATACTCGCACTACGCCAAATTTTTTTTCATTGAATATTTTGATAGCGAGAATTTGTTCATCTGGTTTGGTTTGATGTTCCAGCAGTGTAGTTTCTAGTGCATTAATTATTTTATATTGAGCGCTTCGCCCTAAAATTAACAATAGTTTACTGTGTGTAATTTCATTTTGTATTACCTACATTTGACATTTTGCGGGGCCGGATTTAGGAGAATTCTTTCCGTTGCTAAAGCCCTGGAGGCTACACAAGAAAGGCCTCTAGTATTAATATTTATATAAAAAAAAATCAAATTTTGAAACTTTTCAGCATAACCTAAATTATCCGAAAAAATATTATAGGCTCCATTTTGTGTACCTTCGTTTCTTCTGCCAGTTGATATATAAATATAGTCCTGATACTTACACAGCTTTAATATACTAATGTTCACAAAAAAGATACCGGTTTGTAAAATATGCATGTAAGTAATAAAATACACTTATAAGTTTACATCTAAAGAATTTTATACAAAATTTTCCTTCAAGGGAAATTTCGACAAAGTGACTCGTGAAAGTGAGGTATTTCTCGTCAGTGATGTCCTCGCCTCGACCACAGAATTCGATGGAATCCTATCATCGAGTAACTGCTATGTTTCCAAACGAGTTGTGTCGCTAAGATTGATAATATGTACAGTGCATATGTTATAATTGAGCATATGCGTCGGCTGTGTTATCCGTGTTGTCACGTAATTGTCAATCTACCCGCTCAATGATTGACGATGATTATATATTCTGAGTCAAGTTGAACAGATACGAGATACAAACCGGCCTAATTTTTTAGACAGAATATAATCTATATAGACTGGTCAGTATTATGGTCGTGTAATATCTATCTTACATAGGCCATAACATTGACGAGTGTAGTATATGATTAAGATATTGGTGGGTGATTTTGGTGATGAAGAAAACTTTTTCCGCTCAGATCCTTCAGGCATTTACATCGAATAAATCTACATTTGACACGATATCCGTTCTTAATTTGACGTTTGGCTATTTTAACGGAGAATTTAAAAAAAAATGTACTGTTTATCATAGAATTTCGGCCCCCATGGATACATTATATCCAAAACACGACAAAATGTATGTGTCGATAGCGGTTAATTAATGAACTTCATATACTTGTACACAGGGTGTCCCAAAAGTCAACGTCCAACCGAAAACCCGAGTTAGGTTAAGTTATGTAGGAACGTATAAAAATAAAAAGAATATACTTCAAGACAGACTTTTAAAGTTGAGTGATAAAGTCATTTTCAGGTTATGACCTGATCAGGTTATGATGGGCATAAAACGGATATTTTTACAATTACAGGGAAGTTGTGTGCAAATTATGAATTGAAATTTGTAGTTGCATTACCTAAGAATACTCAACACAAAAAATAAAATAGAATAGGCGTTCATTTGTAGCCACAGTAGTCGTAAACTCATCACTGGGTTATTAAAAAATCATTTGTCACATTTTTTTTAAAAATCGTTGTCATTTTGAAGCTACATGAGTTTTCATAAGAACCAATATAACTTAGCGTAGCTCGGGTTTTCGGTTGAACGTTGACAATTGGGACAGCCTGTATGATTAGGTATCTAAGCTCATGGAACCATGACAGAAGTTTGATTTCTTCTGGAATTGAATACTGTCTCATTGGAGAGAATAGAATATTATAACTAAATAACACGCCAATATTGCACCACAAAAAGTGTAAACGCAGGCTATTCGTATCGCGTGTTAGCAAGCTTTTGTACAGCTAACTGCCGTATCGCATGACGCGCTGTTGCCGCGATATTAAGCATTTGTTCATGAATGAACAATCAAAGCGAAGCTAACAAAGGTCCCGCTACATTAGCAACAGCGTGCTTCAATGATTTTAAATTGCTGCAGTGAATACAATAAACACATCATCCCCGTGTTAAACTAAGCTCACACTTGTGAAGGAATACACATAGTTGTTTTACAATGAATCGCTATCCAACGTTGGGCATCATACATTCTTACACAGGGTCGATTAAAGTAATCCATTATGCAAATATATTGAGTTACGGAAGTAAGTTAATTTGTTAATTTTTTCGAGCATAACTCATTTGGAAGAGCATGTTTTTCCATAATATTTTTAGTTAACAACCTGTAGTGTCCCAAGCTCGATGAAAAGTAAACAAACATGTTTCCTATAACAAAAAAGAAAATTATTATTACTTTATTATAATAATACATTATTATAATAAAATAATAATAATATTTATATAAGTACCACACCAATAATACATTTGTTAATTACTATTCATTTGGACCTAGTTTTTGTCGTAGCGTTGATCGAAATTTCAATTATTATTCGACAATGTTATTAACACTTACCTGAAGCGGCTATATTGTTATGTGGAATTTTATTTTTCTCTGTAAGTGATTTTGTCAACCGTTCACCAGGGCGATGCCGTGCAGTAGCGAGTAGCAGGAGATCGGTCGTCTTGGCGTTCATTGAAAGAGGCTTATGTCCAGCAGTGGACTGATAATGATGAAGATGAAGTGATTTTATAAAGCTTGTGAGAAAATAAATGTCTTTACCGTAATCTTTTTGATTATAAAATAAACAATAAATTTAAAAAGTTCAGAAAAAGGAAAAGCAGAAGAAAGGCAGCGGCAAAGTGATATTGCTCGCAAAACCTATAACCGTTAGGGAAGAAACGAACGCACCGGAAATCAGCGTGTGGGACGGCCTCTGCTCGGTGGGCTCACGACCTGGTTGAGGTGGTGGGGAGCCACTGGATGCAAGTGGCTCGTGATTGTGACCTATGTCGCTGTATGGGGGAGGCTTATGTCCGGCAGTGGACGTCGTCTAGTTGATGATGATGGAACTTAAAAAAATATAAGCCGTCCCAATTCACCTGCATTGCAGTTATTTCTCTACCTCTTAGAAGAACACATTTCGATAGTGAAATGTGTTCCTTACATGTTCGTAGCACTTCGTAGCGTTCTACAACGATAAAAGCGCCGCTTTTAAAAATGGACATGAGTACTGGAAAAAAACTATCATAAAATGTATACGTATCAGGGGTGACATTCAATACCGTGCTATAAATAAATAAAAAAATATGCATAAAAAACGGATAAAGGTGTATTCACACGATCGATCGCACAGCCGTGCATCACGGGCGACTGGAGCGGAAACGCCCCGGGCGATGCACGGCAAATTTATCATACACCAGTGTGTATATAGCTAACTAACAAACTACAATTTCTATCTGTTGGTAACACATACACTTTAGATAAACAAACGTTGAAAACGAATCAAGGTTCAGCTGAAATGTAAATGAATCAAAAAGTTTCAAATGATTCAACTAAACGATACTGATACTCGCTATTCGCTAGAGGATTATTGCGTTATTATATAAACGCGATTTAATTGAATAATTAACGTAAAAAATACTGACCTATTGTTAAATGTATTTATTACTAGCTGCGCCTCGCAGCTGCATCCGCGTGAGTTTCATATTCGTGGAAATTTAAGGATAAAACTCCATAAAAGCATAGATCTATTACGGAGGAGTGGAACACAAATATTGTGATAAGAAATTTGTATCGAGTAAACAAGTGATCTGCCCGGCTTTACCCGTAGATAATAGTGGTTACCGTAACAAACTTTACACTTGAACCTTGCTCGGGAATCGCTCTATTAACCGATCAGTATATTTAGAGAAAATCAATCACATACAGATAGAAAGCTCTTGTGTTTTAATAAGAGTAGATATAATTGAGTATAATTTAATGTATGTCATTAAGAGAGCAGGAGAAAGTATCGTGATATGTGTCTACACCATTAGGAGAATGGCCGAAGATGTGTTGTTGTAAACAACAGTTTATAATAATATCATTATTGTAACCAAGTTATTACTTCCGACCGTTTATTTATTGTATAATTTTTGTTACTTAATAAGACTTTAGACTTTTTTTTTCAATAAAGTGGGCATACGAGCAATCGAAGCCAGTTCACTCCCACCGACACCCAATAGACATCCGAATATTTATCCTCCGGGTACTCATAAACCGCACGAAACACGACAGCGTATCTGTTACCTAACGGCAGTATCATGTCAGCGCGAGGCCATATTTCAGCTCATCATACATAGTTTTTATACCTGCAAACATAGAGTACATTTTTACTCATAACAAAATAAACGATGAGTTGTGAAATTGTCTTTTGTAATTGTTTTTTAAAAGCAATGTAGTGTTCACAATATATTTCACTTGTGAACTAGTATATGTCATCTTCATATCTATACACTATTCGTTGTAAACAATCCCCTGAGCCGTATACCCATTAGTAAACTGTAACCCTAACTGCTTGAGTAATAACGTACCTGTGTACCTAAGGACCACTTGCAACACGAATCTCGTGTAATTATTACATCAATGTACCTTCCATCTGAAATTTCTCTAAATTTCAGAGGAGGTGCGAGGTCGTCTATCTCTGTCTATTGCCCCTCTCTTCTGGGGATCTCGCACAAAACGACTAATGAATATGACAACTTTATTATCCACTACCAAGAAAATCATAAAAGGATGCACGTACGTAATGTCGAGAATGTCTTGTGGTTGGTTGTACTTGTAAAAGGTGCAATTTATTTTGCATTAATACAACAAAAGCACTTTAAATTTTATCGATGTTTACCCATGTATTTATTAGTAACGATGTTTAAGGTACTCTACAGCAACCGCGAATACTAAACTCTACAGCAAATTGCCCTTAAAGTAGGTTTATTGCCTGTCCTGTAGTGCTGGGCAACCCCATCTGTGGAGGTGGAATTGGTACTTTGGGGGCTGACTAGCCATTGAGGTGGCCTGGTGATTGTTGTTCCGGGACACCTCACCAAGGGCGGCACTGATGATGATGACAGTGTAATGTGCCGCAAGCCCCACACCCCACCGGACCCCACCCAGGTGCCGGCACGTAAAGGCGTTTCCCCGCATCAACAAAAAAATCATTTATATTGTCACTGTAACGTGACACTTGTAACATTCACGTGACACTTCTTCTAAGACATGCTTTAGCGACCATAGCGCCTGCAACAGCGTTTGCGCTAAAACGAGTTTACGTCTAAAGAACACACCACTTCACGCAAGACAAGATGGAAGCGCAATGGCGTAGACGTAACTGTAAAGAAGCTAGAAATCAAACAGTCTTCTGCATATAATAATATTGGTTCAACAAACTTCAGCTGCAGACTTCAGGAAGGTAATTTTTCTGGACCCGTCAAAGTCACAGCTCATAAATCACGACGTTCATGGGTCCCATAAACATTGTTGGATGTAGCGTGTGAAATGTTTAACACGCGTAAATAGGAATTCTTACTAAACTCAACACGTAGTATAAAATTTATAATAGACAATTGTTAGCATTGGTAACTCATTCAAGCAATTAAATATAGGTTTAGATTAATTATTATTTAGATTAATTATCATACAATATAAAAAAGGAAAAAACCATGTAATCCGCATAAATTATAACTACTGCAAATCCTTATATACAATAAAGCATCCGAGAAAATAAAGCAGCTAAAGGAAACAAAGAAATACAATAGCACAGTTATTATTAATTTTTTTAACTCAAATCATAAAATTATATTCACATACATATTAGGTTAAATTATTGTGATTTTATTTATTTAACTCGCTGTTACAAACTTGAGTGAATATCAAAAATATTTTGCCCGTATCGCGGACACAGAAAAACAATTTTCATTTCAGGTATAATAAAAAAAAATCGTAACAGAGTTGACGAATCGTTATTTTTTTATGTCAGAATCATTTATTTTAGAAAAATACGAGATATACGATTTCTTACCGTACTGCCATTCTGAAGCATTCATGATGTAAATAAACATTTTTTTTGCAAACCCTTACAAGCATAAAGTCGTTTTCACAAAGCATATTCTATTTAAAATAAGTGCATAATTTAAACATATTTTTGCAGAGTTACCCAAAAATCCTTACGCTGTGCTGGTTGCCTGGAAAAGACACTTTTGCCACTTTTGTACATTATTTACTAGTGTTAAGTTTAACTGTATTTTTTTTCGGTTCAAAATAAAGCTTTTTATTTTTTTTTATTTACGCATATAATTGTAAGTTATCCTTACAAAATGCATACCACCTTACAAAATGCATAATTCGACACTTGTACATCTTTATAGGGGCGGTTTTGAGACGCTGCCGCTGATATTTTTCTTTTTCAATGCAATGGTCAGAATATTACATATTATCAAATGCCCTATAGGGGGGAGGTGTAAGGGAGGGAAATGCATCGGCGTAGTAATTATGCTGATTTTGAACAAATCATCAGGGCACCTCAACGGCTAGTCAGCCCCTTAAGGAAGCGACGCCACCAACACAGATGGGGTTGTCCCGCACTACAGGACAACCTTACCAACTTTGGACAGTCCAATGAGGTTGCCAACGGCACCGCCTCCTTTAGCTCTTTGCCCCCTCTTCTTATAAGAAAAAAGAGCGGCTCTCCCTCCTGCTCTTTGGTCCCGTCTTCTTATCAGAGGGGTACAAAGAGCAGCCCCCTCCTGCTCTTTGGTCCCCTCTTCTTATCAGATTCTCGATTCAATTGGCTTCGCCCAGGGTATCTTGTTTCACCCCAGGCTGGTGAGCCCCAACGCCACGACAATGCTGGAGCCACGGTGGGGATCTCACCCGACCCTGTCTCGTAACGTTAGCGACACCTGTTATGTCATTTCACTGTTTTGTGTTCCGTTTATTTACATTACCCAAACTTTGGCCAACAATATTGCTTTTGCCCCTAGTTTATTTTGGGCCTAGGGTTTATTTTTCTAAAACTCGGTTGCTAACATATTTTTCCCATGTTGGTGTTGCATACCGGGAGTCTATTGGCTGTTGTTGTAGAGAGATTGTATACCTTATCCGGATAAAATATATGTGATGCGTCTATTTTGTTACTAGCCTTATGAAGAGGTAGTGGGATACTGCAATACAGTTGAATTGGGCTGGCACGATCGGGGAGTTGCCTCTCGCTCACACGACACCGCCGTGTAGTCTACTGGAGGGGAGGAGAAAAGGAGGGCAACGCATTCCCCTAATGGGCCACTGGAAACTCAAACAGTGTAGGAACTGTGAGAGCATAGCTGAGCTAACGGTAACGAGCGCTTGAGCGAACGGTACTTCCCCGCTTGAGTTACACTATAATCTAGCAACGTTCATAGAGTTCACATTTTCTGGTTACTTTGTTTTCAGTGTAGGTTTTACAAATCGTTCGAAGCTTAACGCTCGACCTAGTCACAATAACAATTTTAGAAAATTGAATTCCGTAGACAATCAGACTAGAAAATGGATGGAAATATCCAGTTATTTTTAAATCACCTACCAGAAAATCTGTAAGAACTTTTCTGTTCTAGTTTTAGATAGTTTATCATTGGGGATAGAAACATTATTGGTGTGAATATGCAACAACTTATTTGATTTAGTTTTGAGATAGTTACGTTATTATAGATAGAAATGTTATATATGTGTAACTCTGTAAGGAGTTTTGTGATTAAATAAGTATAAAAAAGAAATCATCAACCACAGCCAAGTCTGCTACAGAAACGTTATGTAATTAACAATTTACTTAATATATAATTGTAGACGTTATGATATAAACTAAATCAATTATTTAATAGAGTGCATAGTATAGACACAAGTAGAATATAACACATTTATTTACGAAACGTAAATTTCATAAATCTAAACGGTGTCACGGTGAAACGATCGCATCTTTCTGAAAAAGGGGAAAATAAAAAGGACGGAAAGATTTCTAACGGGGCAATATCGCCGACCACCTGCTCCACGGAGATAGGGATCATAATGTTAATTTAATTAAAGGACTAATCTAAATTGCAGACGACCCGACACTCTGTCGCCCATTAAAAGGATATTTCGTCGCCGGCGCCTCGGTTGGGGAAACTTACGAATTATAAATATCTCTTATACAACTTATGAAGGAAAAGCTAAAAATACACCTTCAAATATATAAGTCATTTTACTAGAAATTAATGAAATGAGGTTTTTGTTCGTGATAAATCTTGTGTTCGGTTGGCTTTGGCGATTTTGGGTCTTAACGATAGAAATGTTACTCAGCATTGTACTAAAATATTTTTCCTTGCACTACTTAGGTTGCTGGCCTGTCATTTTAAGTAGAAAATAGTTGGCATAACTTTTTATGGTATGAAATCACAAAAGCAATATTACTTTTTTATAGTTATCTAACGGGCTTTGACGCGAAACTTCAAATACGTGTCGGTTCGTGACTACGGCCGGTGTAACCCGGTCGAAACCTCAAGCAAGGTATTTACTAAAACTTGCCAGTACCTTGTAATAAGTATTTCAAGTATCGCGTCAAAACCAGATAACTACAAAATGTGTAACAAACGCGAAAGTCTCAAACAATTATTATTTTTTTAGTCTGGAATGGACAGGATGGGCTTTCTATTAAGTAAGGATGGAAATACTACCAAACACGACAAACCTTTATTACTGTGCACTTTAAAAAATTAGCTTCTGTGCTTCATCCCTATTTTGCTGCTACTCTGATATAAATACGAGCACGCCTACTACATGAATGTAATATTTAACAGTAGTATTTACAGTTACTAATATGCCCATATTAAAAAAAATAAGTAGTATAAAAGAATTTTAGGAAGATGTTGTGGTATGTGCATAGGAGGAGGTAGTGCCCCCACCATGGTTCAAGCCTTGACGTGGCGGTGAGGCTTAGTAGCCTGGGGTGAAGCCAGGCGCAGCCAAATGAACCGAGGGGGTTCCTTGCACCCCTCTTATAAGAAGATGGGGCTTAAAGATCAGGAGGAGGAATCGCTCACGGTACCCCTTTTATAAGAGGGGACCTAAGAACAACAGGAAGAGGCGCTTTTGCGTACGGGGCAAGGGGCGAGGATGGGAACTTCACCCCCTTGCACTGTCCCAAAGTCGGTGGGGTTGGCCTGTAGAGCGGGGCAAACCCATCTGTGGAGGTGGAGTTGGTCCCTTAGGTATTCGGCACTATCATGTGCCCCACACACCACAGGACTCCACCCGGGGCCGGTGAAGGCACGTAAATGCGTTTAATAAATGCGCTTCAACAATAAAAAAGGAGGAAGTAGTGCGATGCATCATATACATCCTTCTATGCAACGGTATTGGGTCGGCACGACTGGGGAGGTACCTCTCCTTCACATAATACCGCCGTAAAGAGACATCTTTGGTGTAGCGTTTCGTGCGGTTTGTGAGAAGCTGGTGGCGCATTGGGGGGGGGGGGGGG
>JAFELO010000421.1:85760-96135 GCA_017140195.1 Eumaeus atala | reverse complement strand
AGGAGTAATTATGTGGATATTCATGGGCGTCGGTAGTAGTAAAGAGGCTAAGATTTCTCGTTTGCCCCCTATTCTATAAAAAAATATAATACGTGTGTAGTAAAAATTTATAAATGTATTGTTATTGTAAATTGTCGTGTTAACACACGTTTTGACGTGTTAACACATGTTTTGACGTGTTAACACGCGTTTTGACGTGTTAACACACGTTTTGACGTGTTAACACACGTTTTGACGTGTTAACACACGTTTTGACGTGTTACAATTTTATTACCCCCTATTCTATAAAAAAATATAATACGTGTGTAGTAAAAATTTATAAATGTATTGTTATTGTAAATTGACGTGTTAACACACATTTTGACGTGTTAATACACGTTTTGACGTGTTAACACACGTTTTGACGTGTTAACACACACAATTGTGTTCTATGTCGTCCGTTGAGACGAACTGGTCAGCTGTTATTTTTGTCTCTTCGAGCATGTACTAGTACTAATAAACAAGTAATTATACAATTTTATCTAAATTCTAACACTATAAATATTTTAAGGCTGACAATCAAAGTCTGAAACATAAACCTTCCCTTTTGTACATCATTGCCTTTTCCTACTTTATAATACTGTGGGTAAATAAATAATTAAAGCAATGCAAAATCTCCGCCGCACTGCACAGTTAAAGTAACAATTTTATAACTTCCAAATGGACGTTCTAAGTTTAATTAAACGGTAAGGAGGTATACAGTTATCTTAATAGCGGACAGATGGTTTAATTTCTATTAAAAAAGGGGTTCGTCGAGCTTAGCGGGGAGAAAAAGTTTAGAGATAAAGTGTCTTTGCATCTTTATCACTTCGAAACAGCAGAGCGTCTGAGAGCACAGACCAACTTCGGAAGACGCTGCAGACGGGCGATTTATCAAAATACTTTATTGCTCCCCTATGTTGACGACTTCTCACTTCTTCATTCACAACTTTGCTGAAAGGATTAAATGCTATTATTCAACTCGTTATTGTGCTAGTGGCTGATAGCTGCGACTTTGCCTGTCTTGCTGCTTAGACTTTTTATAGCATAGGGGGGGGGGGGTGGGCGAACGAGCAATCGATGACATTTTAAGACTTCCCACGCCTACATCTATTCCAAGGAAACTATTCCTTTTTTTGGGTGTGCAAAAATTAATTTCGAGTTTTCCAAATACGTTCAATAGATTTACTCGAACATGCTGTATATGATGAAAAGACAACTGTGTGTGTGATTTTTTTATTGGTTTTCTAAACTTCATTAGTTACTGTACGATATCAGAAGTATAAGCTTCACAATATTTGTAATCTCTTAACTCTAATCTCACAATAATGTTCACTTATTTAGTATGAGATAATATAGATACGATGAATACATGCGTGGAGGATGTAATGGCATGCATGGTCCGTGACACTACACACTACATCCTCCTATACAAAGGAATTGGGCCGGCACGACCGGGGAAGTACCTCTCACTCACTTGATACCGGCGTAAAGTGACAGCGTCACCGTCGTGTTGTTTGTGAGTAGCCGGTGGCCCTCTGGGGGGGATTATAGAAGTGCAGCGCGTCTGTGTAACGGTCATGCGAATGTCCATGAACGTCGATAGTTATCAAAGGTTTGCGATTGCTCGTTTGCCCCCTATTCTTTAAAAAAAGTCAGATTGGTCTTAAATAAAAATTCTCTAATTATTAATAACTCTCTGCCGTCAAGTATATATTTCACGCTTAATATATGTTTCGGAACAAATAATAAATATGCCCAACTGAGTTGAAAACAAAAACGATGACGAAATCCTAAAAACACTTTAACCGGGAGACGTGTTAATAAAAATACTTTAACCGGGAGACCTGTTAATAAAAATACTTTAACCGGGAGACGTGTTAATAGAGGATACCAAAGATTACATTTTTAAGTCTCGTTGGTTATTCAGTTGGGAGACTCATGAAGCGATCTATTAGGCCATTAGCCGCCAGCTCTGCGCAAATAATGTCCAATGGATAAATTAACCACCGTCCTACATTTTAACAATAAAACCTTATATAGCTTTACTGTACTACGTTTCATTTTTGGAATTTTTTCCTTAGCTGTGATTTGAAAAATGCATAGATGGTAATGTCAATAGATAATGTTAATAGTAATGTGAATAGATGGTAAAGCCGAAGAGTTCGTTTGTTTGTGCACGTTAATCTTAGGAAGTAATAGCTCGAATTGAAAAATTCTTTAAAAATAAATCCATTAATTTAGTTAACAAGCCGTAAGTATGACGTATACTGTGATAGGAGGCGACGCTCTTCAACATACAAAGTTCGTATTGCAATTTTATCAATTTTATCGTATATAATGTCTTTCAAGGATAGATATCAAATTATCTTGGAAGGCCAGGTCAGAAACCGGCTCAACTTAAATAAGCTGATTGGTGGAGAATTTGTGCAGCTGCGCTTGCTAGTTATTCATAAGTGCGCAGCTTTCCCGAAATTCGCAGGATGAAGTTGGCTACTTAATTGCGGGTTGGAATGATTGAGATGTGAAGTAAGCACCGAAACGTTCCATTTTACAGTTTAATTTCAAACGTCACTAGTAGTTTTATTATTTTACTGTGGATTTAACATGCAACTAAGAATGTGTTGCCATCTTCCAACTTTCCCCTCCAATGGCCACCGGCAACTTTCACAAGACACAAAACGCGACTGCCGTCACTTCATGGCGGCATAGCGTCTGGGTAAGTTTAGAACACAAACCTGCAAATATTTTTTAATTTATTTTGTGAGCAGAAAGAAAACTTTAATAAATCAATAGACGATTGCATTATTATCAAAGACTCACTACTCAGCTGTAATAATTATAATGGTTTATAATAAATGTTTCTAAATATTGCCGGCCATATAATTGTCAAGTACATACTATTTTGATAGGATCAACTGCAAACTACGAAATTTGCTGTTCTCTATGTTGAATTAATCTATGAAAAGCTTTTTGTTTTCTCTTATTATAGGGGGAGGACAAAGGTGTAGTTGAAGTTTTTTGAGGAATTCCGACGTCCATAAACACCTGCATAATTACTATGCATAAGGGCAACCGCGAACCGAACATAGTGGTGATATTATGGTGGCATTGTAGATGTACTCGTAATTAAGACTACTTAGTGTTATTTATCATATGTTTTGCAAGAAATACGAAATGATACACCACTTCCACCTCGACCGCACACTGCTAGTAAAAACGAATTAAAAAAAAACCGCTACATGTATAAAGTTAATCCAACCGCGCGGCGCAGACTTCATGACACCACGGCGTTCTTTAAGTGTAGTGGGACAAAGAATGCAAGAACAATAGTAGTGTATTCCGATTGTTACTTTTGTGGAAACGCATATAAATATGTACCATTTGTAACTGGGGAGGAATGTAATGGGTTCATGTTTCGTTGTTTTTAAATGTGCTTATAGTATAGAAGTATCCGAATGTCTTACTTCATCATCATGACCATCATATCGTCAAATTTCAGCAATGTATATTGAGACTGTTAATTGAGCTGAAACTTTTTTGCCTTCTACTAAGTGTAAAGTTGTGCACATAATAAAACACTACGCTTGGAGAACACATGAATCATAGACTTAAACTATGGATTTATAGACTACCAGTAGCGCCCCGCGGTTCTTCCTGTGTAAACTTACTTCAACGGTGTAGAACTTTCATATAAAAGTTAGATCCGGAAAGGGGTGTAAGGGGTAAAACTTCACACATTTATGCTACGAATTTCGAACTATCGGTTCAAATATCGAAGCACATATCTGCTACGGCCATTATCGTATAGAATCGGTACCTGTGTATGTTTATCATTGAATACGCTATCAACATAATCGGCAAATCTAAGACCGCTAACAACTTAACGTACAAAATAAGTGTCCCTCACATACGAACACAAGCGTTTCCACGCGTGTTAGACGTAAAACTATTGGCTATGAACATGTGATACGCGGGGGATTGTCCTTATTTGAAATTCAAATCCGGTTTTAGGTGAGAACACGATCGCGCAACTTCCTGCACGGTTTAGATTTACCAGACCTCAATTGAATTTAGCCCCGGAACTTGGGGAACCTACGTTGACAATCGGGCTTATGAAATGGAGCCGTGTTGTATTTACAGACGCGCTTACACCTCCTTCACGACGGCGTTGGCGCGATGGAATTCTCTCGAAAGATATACAAATGACGTAATCGACGACTGAAGCGTTATTGGATTTTTATCTCGATATTAAACTCCTGTTTACTTGTTATCTCGTTTGTGTATAGCAAAGTTCAAAATGTGCTAACATAAAAATAATACAAGCACCGAAGGCTGTCCTCATCGAAAATTATTTCTAAGCGAGCATTTTCTTAACGTTAAGACGAGGAAAAGTGCTACAAATTTCTGAAAAAAAAAACTAAAGGTTTTTAAATCGGGTTATCATTGTTAAGAGGACCTATAATTAAATAGGACCGTTCAAAATATTACTAGTTGCAGAAAAAAAAATATTGAGTTCTCTTTTCTCGTCTGTATCAGAGAGAGAGAGACAGAGAGAGAGAGAGAGAGAGAGAGAGAGAGAGAGAGAGAGGAGTAACTTTTCAAAGAGTAACTATGTACTAAAAAAGACTTCATAGCCTTTTAAAGAGTTTTTCAAATTTCAATACTTTTGGCCTCATCTATATATTTTACTAAGAACTGCGTCAATGGAGCAATTGGAAATTAGGTGTAGTTGCAGACTATGTGGAAAAAATGTACTAAAATCTAATATATACAATTTAAATAAAAGAAAATGAAACAATCAACGGCACCATCACAATGCATAAACCTTTGTGACAATGTAATTGTGACACACAAACTGTGACACTGTCATATACATTGAGACCTATTGATGCCTCAAGTTTACGCGAATGTTACCCATTTCAATAAAATTACTTTTACGGATTTCATCGCTGTACAGCGTTGTGACCATGGTTGCTGTAAAGCTTCTGAAACGTCGGGCTACTTAATTAATTAAATAAACCGCGATAGAATCCGTAAAAGTGGTTTTATTACATTGAGACCCGTGAAATTTATTTTTATTATTAAAATAGTGTTAGTAAGAGGTGGTGTTATGCCGCATTGCAGCTGAATTGGGCCGTTTCGTGTGGTTTGTGAGTAGCCAGTGGCCCACTGGGGGTGGGGGTGTATGGGGAACGCATCGGCATATTAATCATGTGGATGTTTATGGGCGTCGGTACTCGCGAAACGATCTGATTGCTCGTCTGCCCTCTTATACAATAAAAAAAAAAGGTTTTAAAGTCAAACTGTATTAGAACTTTAATATTTTTTTTTTAGGAACGAATCCTCTATCTTTGGACGAGACTAGTCAGTATAAATTTATTTAAACTTTACATGATATCAGTATGACTTTAAACAAATACAATTCAAGGATATAATGGACGAACGAAAAATAAAACTTTGGTGGGACGATTAAATTCTTTATTCACGTCGACAGATCAGGGAGGAATGCCACCGCTCGACGTCTATATCTACGGCGATATTTCACCACTCTCTACGAGACATGCGATTTGGTAGAACTTACAGACTCAAGTCGAAATATATATTTGTATTCGTTAGCAAGTTATTCGTATTCCTAAAAAATACAAATTTCATATTTATTTAATATATATAAGAACATTTCACATGTATTTTATTTATTAAACCCAATGACAAAGACTTCATCTAATTCTTAACTAAACAAAAATAAATAAAATCTGTTGTATCCACATAGACCGTAGAACCGTAGAGACGTTTAGTAGAGAAGAAAAACCGGATTTATGTTAATAGGACGCTTGAAAGATTAGTCCAATGTTATTCACGGCTTCACCGGAATGAACCTTTAATATTTCATGAGTATGTAGGATCACAACTTACGTTACGTTAAATATTTAAAAACATATTTGTATCAGTATTCTTTCATATTAAATATGGTAGAATACAAGCCGTCCATAGTACATTTCAAAGCATTCCATTTCATATACATTCACCTAAAAATGTGACCACGCACAGATATATATGTTAAAAAATAATATATAGTACTCCGCTACGCGCCTATACCCTGCGCCATGCACAGATATACGACGTACTATCTCAACAAGAGCCCAGGCGATCTGATTGATGGGCATAATCTGTGCAGCTCCAGGGCCACTATAAAAATACGTGGCGCGAAATATTTACACTCACAACGAGCCCTCTCAATCCAATCTTTTTGCGCACCAATAAAATGTATAAACGGCAACGAAGCGCAGCGATCTAGACAATAAATTGAAAAACACTAAGGATATATCAAACGTAAACGGTAAATATGTTAAGCGTTGCGTTTTTTATTGTTAGGGAGGGAAAATGATCAAGCCGAGCAACTGGAGACTTTCACATATCAGATTTTTTACTTTAAATGGAATGGCCAGTGTTAATTTCTATTACCATTTTTCTGATATGATAAGGGGCATACGAGCAGGTGAAAGGTAGCTACCGCCATCGATAGACACCCACAGAACTCGAAGATGTGCATGCGCGTCGTCACCCTTTGAGATAGGATTAGACTCCTTTCTTGGAAAAGCCCATTTACAACGATGATGTACGCGGTATGGAAGTGTCCCTGGAACGCACAGTTGTGGACCTTGGGACATCAAGGTGGTGCACGTTTATAACGTTTTTCGCTCTGATGGAGTGGTTCCGAGTTCCAAAGCAATGCTCTGGAATGATTAGAGGTACCTACATCTCGCCATACGCCGACTTAGTTTCATTGCATTACAGCAAACTTCGACGTCACCACTGGCACACCACGCCACATTGCTCACCCATGCCCCTACACATACCATAGGCCTTACCAGGCCTACTATTTCCCTTGATCGCAATGACCTTCGTGCATTAAGTGTGCCCCATCCGTAGTTGAGCGGACTCCCAATACCGAGGATACAGTTGTCCTCTTGCTATCGGACTCGGGTGAAAAGGGTCGCCTCGGTGCCCGGACTAGTCCTCACGAGGGATTCCGGGCACCGAGCCCGCGAACATGACCCCTGTCAAGACGTCACCACATGACTTTGTTAATATGCACCTAATCTATTATTTATACACATTGATTCTGAAACACTAAAGACTGAATTGGGTGTAAGGCAATAATGATGATGTTATATTTGGTTCATTTCGCCGAGAGCGCAGCGCGGACGCGGCTGTCCTGAATCCGACGAACAAATGAATGAAACGAGTAATTGCCTGCGACTCATCTCTTGTATTTTTGTGGAATTTTATATTCGCTATTAAACTTTGTGTTTCACTAGCTGTCACTTTTGTCTATAATAGGTTTGTGAATTTATTTAGCTTTATACTTTACTACGTGTCGTGTTGGCAAGAATAAATAGATGAAAAGTACTGTCGTAGGTGTTTGTATGTGCGTAAGTCAGCTACAACGACTGCAGTTTATTCTACAAGAACGAATATGATTCTGAGGTCACGGTGGATAAGAGATGGGAGTGACGTTAACGAAGCACAGTAAAGCTTTACGATAGTATTACGCTAGATTGTTTGATCGCTTGAAAGAGAGGATTGCTTGTCACTATGTGAGACAACGGTCAAACAGTCTAGCAAATTCTCATCCTTTTTTTAAAAACAATAACAATATTGTATTTTATAGCATAATATGGTATCCGAATCAATTATCGTCAAACAAATTTGCTGAATATTTTGGTGCACACTCAAAAAAAAAAAAAAAAAAATCTCAAACAAGACGTGAACATTATATTCCCCGATCGCAATTTTGCATTTGACAAGAACATAATCAGCGTATACAAGCGGAAAATCGATCCCCGAATTATTGAATCGTGGATACTCGAAAACTCTTAGTACGCAGCTAAGAAGCCGGCCCGTCTCAACGGAGTCTCTGATTTAAATTGCAGATGCCCCTCGGGTACAAACGCCGACTCCCGCGATATGCTAATCATAGTCAAGCCAAGGATTATCCCTGTTTACACTCAACAAACTCACTTAATTTCCAACTGACAGACTATCTTGTCATATTTGTTGTTCCTCAAATCGAGGCCACAGATAATAATCTTGACAAGCTCGACAATAATTTTAGCAGTAGTGTCAGTTATTAATATTCCGCAGAGTTGCCGGAACGTATCGATTACAATCGTTTGGTGTTACGAATTTTAATTTATATTACTAAAGTTTAGCTAAAGCGAGCTCGCGGTGTACCCAATTAGCACATTCGCAAATGAACCGTGCTAAACAATATTTGAGCAGGACGATTTTGTAATGACTGTGTGTTTTTATTACTTAGCTAACATATCCAACTGTAGATATCCAGTTGGATAATCTTCGTATGTAGATTGTTCATTAACTTACTGCCACCAATTCATAGTGCCACAATTTGGGGAGGTCTTTACAAGTTCCTTATAACTAACGAGTTAAGGACTGCGGAGGCGCGGGGCTCGGAGTTGAGATTATATTTATTAAAAAAAGAACACTAGACCTAAGACTAGCACTACGGCCCCCTTAAGCCCCCTGTATACGGCGCTGCCCAACTTGGGACATAAAGGGGGCCCGCCACGTTAGTAGCATGGGTTTTATGTTTTATTGTTGACATTTATGGTAGGCCATTCGTAGCGTCACATTTTTCTTTCAGCCCGACGCGATAGCAACTCAAGTTTACGAAGGGAAATTAAAAAGGATGCAATTGCTTAAAAACGAGAAAGAGCTTAATAAAACCCATTTCAAGTGTTAGTTACATCGAGATCTTACAAATATAGTCAAGAAATAATATAGGTGTTCTTAGAAATCTGCATCACTTCTTATTTCCTTTACATATTTATCAGTGCTATTTAAGAACTTTTTAGAATACTATGTAATTGATAAATTTATAAGGATTAATAAATTAATAATTAATAAATAAATAATAATTAATAAAGAAAATGTGTACCTAATACAGATTTACGTGTTTTAAGATTGGGTGGTGGTGGGGAATTGGCTGCACAATTTTTATTAAAATTTATGTTTCTGCATTGAATTACATATTTATTACTTGATTTACGATATAATTTAAATGTGATTGAATAATTTTTATTATGTACTAAGTATAAGTCTGCATGAATACCTTTTGTCGGGCAAGAAATAAAAGGCATTTTACTTTATTTATTATTTGAAGAACTTCTCTAACTCTGTCATCGAAAATTTAAAGCCAAGTTTAATTAATTTTTGTCTGTGAGGACATCACTCATCATTGTCACGAACTCAACGTTTTGTAGAAAATTAAGCCGTCACAAATTAAACAAATAGAAAAATTAAAGGAAATGTGAGGTGTGTGTTTTTAATGAAATATGGGGTCCAAATGTCTCATTTATATGTGTTTAACATTAACAGAAAACTTTTAGGATAAATGAAATGTAACTTTAACAGTATTCATTAATAAATCCAACTGACATTATAAATGAAAATGTTTGTTACTCGTCATGCCAAAACTGCTGAGTAGATTTTATTAAAACTTGGCATAGATATGGGATTACAGTCTGGGATAACACAAACCATATTTTATGTACCGAAAAATATTTGCCAGTGGGTCCCATTTTACGCAGACGAAACGGTGCGTCACAGCTAGAATTCAATAATAAGCAGAACGATCCAGAAACATTTAGACAGAACGAGTCGAAAAGAGCAGAAATGCGATATAGGCACTAACAATAAGCACGCCACAAACTTCGCAAAGTCGACCAGAGTTGGCACTAATGCGAATTTATGTCGATGGACTGGCGGGCCACTCGGCCAATATCGATCCTACACCAAGCCATTACACCGATTGCGCTTCAAGTTTGTATGGCAAATTACTAACACAAATATTTCGTTATGTATTTAAAAAGTTATATTTTTAATAATTAGTTGTTATGCGTGACGTTTCGGGGTACATTTATCGCCTTCTTAAGTAGGTTTTCAGCACCTCAAAAGTAAGGAGTAATTGTTTTCCTATCTTTTCACCAGCCTGTCCGTCTAACAAGACATTAAGCAAGAAGCGGGAGGATACAATACAGGTAAAGAACTCAGACACACGGTAATTTTTAGTTATACAGCAAAAAAAACGACCTTTAATTGTAGTTAATTTCATATAAAATGTATGGCATACGCTATTTGTCTATAAGTCATGCTCGTACCTATCGTGCGCACGGAGCAAACCTCGTCAACCAGTTTAACATATCCCAATTGTCTCCAAGTAGAAACAAAAGAGAACACAATAAAAATGATTGTCATTATATCGGAATTTTACAGCTTTCACAAGTAAATATTTTCTTTTTTCCAGGTTAACTACTTATCTTATTAACATTAA
>JAFELO010000421.1:45319-85581 GCA_017140195.1 Eumaeus atala | reverse complement strand
GTGTATGGAATCCAAATCGGATTGATGTACGAGCATTTTTGGAGATGAGAATACTTTTAAAATTAATGGATCAGCTGATAAAGGAGAAAGCGCTCCACTTGAAGAGCTCAAGAGAACAGCGGTATACAAGGGCATGTGGAAAAAAAAAATCCACCTACAAGAGATCAGCTCTTAAATTGTCAATATTTATAAATGAAATAGACGCAATAAATAATGAAATTTATACTGGCGTCAAACACGTAGGGCGTGAAGCAGCCAAACTTTGTCATCCTTACTGATTGATACATTATATACAGGCTGTTTTTAGGACACGTACAAAATCACGGAGCCACTTAATTACTCGATTCTCATTCTAAATATGTAAAAATTATGACACAAAATTTGGTGAACTTTACTATGTACTCAAGCATTTTTTTTATTGGCTACACTATCATTACCTCTGTCCAAAATATATCAAATCTTTTACAATTGACGTTGCAAATTGTGCCACCACAATATAAATTTATATTCATCTGATCAACTGTAATCACCCCATGATTACAGTTGAGCAGATGAAGAAAAATATTATAATAATAATATTTGTGTACGTCAAGATATTATAATTTCTTTACAATAAGTTATGTTCGTAGATATATATTCTGACGGAGCGGCAGTAACAAGACAACATCTTACTAAAGCTGTATTAATCGGCCAGTTTCAATTTAGTAAGCTGTTATCGCTGGAGAATTGTTTGAGCTCAACAATCTGGTATCTAGTGGTAAGGCAATTACTATCATCGTTTGAAGTCACTTGAGAGTGATTGAAGAGTCTTTTTTTAACAATTATTTATGTTTATTCGCTAAAGATATTTGCAGCAAGTGCCTTAATCACCTTGCTTTTAACTAGCCAGATGAACCCTGCGTTTACCTGGGAATAGCCGGAATTCGTGTCCTGTAAATTCCTCTATCGTCCAGTAAAAGTACAGTTCAAAAAAAAAAAATTGTATAAACATGATGATAGACAGAAACCTCTCGCTAATTAGATACCGGCGTAAGGTGAGAGTGTCGCTGACGTGTTTTGTACGGTTTGTGAGTAGCCAGTGGCTCATTGGGGGCCGGTGATAAAAGGGCAACGCATTTACGTAACAGTCATACGAATGTCCATGGGCGTCTGTAGTCACAAAAGGGAACCGATTCCTCGTTTGCTCCCCGACTCCCCGAAAAAACAGACAGACGTACATTTTAAAAATAGTTTTTTTAGTTATGAGTATAATATGAGTAATAGTAAGAGGTAGAACCATGACGCATAGCAGCTGACTTGGGCATACATCTCGCTTGAATGATATCGTCTTAAAGTGACAGCTATACGGTCGTGTTTCTCGTAGTTTGTAAGTAGACTGTGGCTCATTGTATGGATGGAGTAAATTTAGACAGCGGTAGTCATCAAATTGCTTCGAAATCTAGTTCTCCTGTGGGATTTAAAAAGAAATGTATCGCAAGAATATTACCCCGAACTAGAAGAAACCCATGTATGGAAATCACATGTCGGTCTATATGAAACAATAGACATTATAAAGCTGTGAGACGTCAATAAGAAATGTCTTTCTCGATGTCTTTTTTCCTTCCACACACCAATTGAAAATTAACTTATAACGAATGACATCGAAAGTATTGTTCTATATGGAATAAAAGAAATGAATTTATTGTGAAATGCTCACGTTGGGCGCTAAAGTTAGCGATATGTGGCTTGCCGCACGAGTAGTAATTAACACCGTCTCGTGAACCCCTCCCGCTACCCCGCCGCCCACTGATTCACCCCCCAGCACCTACGACCCACCCCGGCGCATTGAGGCACAGCGATTGAATTAAACTTGGGCACGGTTGTTGTGGTTCGGATCCTACGTTGGTTTTGTCGCGCGCGTTTTGTGCAGCTGCGATTAAACTGGCAATATTTGTTCGCCGCTTATTAGTTTCGCTATCGACCTTTTTGCTCACACCAACTTTAATAAACGACAATACACACACGTGGATGAAATGCACCGGGACGATTGCGGCGATTGAAAACATATTTGGGGTTCAATTAATTATGTAATTGGAACTTACTTTTGTAGTTTATGTACGTCTCACATGAAAATACTATAAAGTGCGCTGTACCGTGAGTGAGTGAGTGTGGGTGTTTGATTGAAAGAACAAACGAATGCCCTCGTCTCGTCATATCTCATCTCAATATACAATGACATCTGATGCGACTGAGCGCTGATATTAACACATACTTTCTGTGTTATTGTTCCTTAGATTAAAGGAAAACATATCTTTATTCCACTACACTAATGCCTGTACTTACAAATTTTAGGAACGCATAACACCGACGACCGCTGAAGTATTATCATGTAAAGCGTCGATGCACACTGAGAACTCGAAGTATTATTTGGGAATACGGGCGTAAACAGATCTACTATACAAACCAAATGTTTACTCATTGTGAACGAACATGAACTCGCACAAGAGACTGAAGCGCCGTCACTTAATCCTACTTTACTCCTCAATTTTTTAATTTCCTGTATATTTTTATATTTGCAGAACTTAGACCATTAGAAGGAGGCCATTTTTAATTTCATTACGCCAGAATAATTAAACCAAATTATATTTATGTTTCACTCTGAAATTCCGAGAAGATATTCTGTTTAACGCAATAGCAAAGATAATGGAGCGAAAATATATCATCGCATTATAATTCATTCATAAGCTTGCTTTTATGCAAATCCACGTAAAAAAGTGTAAACCTACATTCGTACGTGCGAATTACACATATGTAAGCACTGAATAAACACAGACTAACGAGGTGATAACAAAAGCAAGAAAACAGAATTAAAAAGACGCAGTACTCTTTTCGAGCCACGCTACACGGCGCATGGGCTCAATGTCAACAGTTACAAGTTTTTTTTCCACATACAATGAGGTACCGAAACAAGGAGTGTAGAGCACTAGGTAGCGGTGGGGTTGGAAGGGATTCGAGGGGGGAGGCAAGGGGGTAGGGTTGTTATACTCCACGTAGAGCACAATTAGCGCGCGCGACTCAACACAGCTTGAGTTTTAACAACACGGCTCCGAGCACTCGGCATCATTCACACGAGATGGCCCTACCCCGCGGGACTGCACTTGTATCCCGCCGACATACTAATGCTAATTACTTTTCACATATACGAATATAAATGGTATACTCAATATGGAAACGGCCTTCTCGTTCCTAGGATACTGCATACACAAAATATGAATTGTAAATACTAGCGTGCTTTTACGCCAGCATGCTAGTTGATTGCTAATGGCAAATTTAGTAATTAAATTAATGAAAATTTAATTCATCTTTAAAAAACCTATCTATTTAATTACTAGAATCATAGTATACGACTATCTCTCTAGTAATTAAATATACGTAAATATCGTTCACGTATTCACATTATACAAATACTTGAATAGGTTTTAATTGTTAGAGATGAAATCGGCTTGGTTTCGTTGGGGTGAGCTTTTCAAAATATGTAACATATAAATCAGAGATTCTTTTATATTTACACGTATTTATGCTAGTACTTAGTATTATAATAATTTTGAATATTGGAGTTGAATTAGATCACCATCAATGGAAGTATCATTTTATATTGATGTAATTTGTAATATAACAAGCGTAGTCTTCTGAATCGCATGGGTGCAGATCATTATATTGTATTGTACTATGCTGCGAACCTATGACATTTTTAACGAATCTACTAAGTTTTTTCAAGCAAAAGCTTCTTTCGACGCGTTGAGCACTTATAGCGTTGTGAACAAAATTATCCTACTCGCGTCATTGTTAGTTACGTCATGCTATTCATATTAAGCGGATAGCTGTCTTTTATAACAAAAGACAGCTACCCGCTTTCGTAGCCGAGATCCAAATGCACTTTCACTACAGTCCGCAGTACATGTCGACATTCTGCCTTTTTGTAATAGAAAGGCCTGTTATCATCGACGATTTCGACTCATGGGCAAGATTACTTTAGGTGAATAAAACACTACTTTGCATTAATATAAGCAAAGTTTAGCTATACGAATTTCGATATTATATACCATTTATGTACTCCATCTTAATAACTGCTTCGTTAGAAAAACACTATTATACAATACTAAATATCATTTCATATTTATTACTCCACAGCGTCGTTTCAAAATTGAGCTCGAATAAGGAGTGGAGCATTGAAAAATAAATACTACCATAAATGTCTTGTGTACAAATAAAATTAAAGCGTTGAAATTTCATCAAGTTAACGCAATTGCTAGGACTTCTTATCCCCGAGGAGAGCGTCGGCCGTTTCCTATTGAGGACAGTCCCTTTTTACGTTAATGTTACTTAATTTTATTCAAAGAACGTTTATCTAAGTATCTCCGAGAAGTATTCCGCCTTATAAAATTACATTGATGCCGAAATAAATGACGTTATTTATTTTACATCAAATATATTACTGAACAACGTCTGACGTCGTTGGTAATATAAAATGATAAAAACAGTCTCAATCGAATCATTATGTACCCATCTTGTGTTACTCGCGTTACAAGTACCAGAATTGAAATATAAATACAAAGAAACCAGAGACAATCTTCATGCAATATATGTTTAACGAGATCGGCCGTTTTGGCTTTCAATTAATTTCGTTAAGCTTGAAAGACAAAAACAATAGAGTATTATAATTACTTTGTTGCAAAAATAAACAAGTAAAAAGGTGAAGGAAGTGAATAAGAGACGGGGTAGAGACGGAGTATAGTAATATGGATCTATTGTCTCACATAGTACCTGATTGTCGGATTGAAACGACAGTCGCGTTATCAAATTTCATACGTTCGTTCAAATTCCAAATAGAGTAGAATGGAGTAAGGACATTAACTCATCTGCTTATCTTCTCAAGCAAATGTTCAATAAGAATAAAATAATCTAAAGCAAAAGATGTGCAAAAGTCGTAAACGCGGTAAAGCATTAAACACCTACACCTATGGTATCGCGTTTCCTGCGGCTAGTGAATAGCCGGTAGCCCATTTGGGGGAGGTGAAAAGGAGAACAACGCATCGACATAATTATGCTGATGTTCATGGGCGTCGGTAGTCGTTGAAAGGCACCGAACGCTCTTTTCTCCCTCTATACTTAAAAAAAAAACAATAATTTAGGTTATTGTTTTTTTTAAGTATAGAGAGCGTGTATCACACGATTTTACCCCTTACTGTTCCTTAATCTCACGGGATTAGACCGTCATATCTAATGACATAAAATCCAATAAATTACTAGGTGCCAGATACCCCGACATAAGTATTTCAAAACAACTACTAATTGGTACGGAATAAAGTCTATTTTAATCTCGAACTAATCAACCGAATACGTAAATACAAAGCCCGCAAAGTATTCTTAAACTCCCGGCTAATTATAGGTTAATTGGGATACCGACGCCCGTGTACTTTGTGCGTCACACATTCCGACGCCCTCTAATTACTGCACTGAGTGCATGCCTGGGCTTCTATGATCTGGGAAATCGGGTCTAGTGAGTCTTAGTTACGGGGCCATTAATAACGATTTAAATTCGGAAATTTGTTCGTAAGGGGAGGAGATTGACCCGTCGGAGGAGAGGAGGAAAAAGGAGAACGCATTTGCATTACTCTTATAGGGATGTTCATGGGCGTCGGTTGTTATGGAAAGGCGCATATTACTTATAAAATATAATATAAAGTCGTAGATAAAGTCGTAGAACACGAGCTTTTGCCTTTGATTTTGCTATCTAAGAACTGAAAATAATAACCCTGTGTAACAGAATGAATAGTGAACACATTACTACAAACTACTACCTCACGTCAAGCTTAAAGTGACTTAAGCTTTTTGTTAGCTCAGATCAAGACCAACACGTAACATACCAATATTTCCAATAATCTTGATCCGTACTTTATTATGCTGACTCTATACTTACTTATACAACCTCCCAACACTGTTAAATAATGACAAGTAATGAGCAACAACTGATAAATAATAAACCAAAAGTATAGTTACATTAATAAACAACGCGACAGCTAAATTAGGCCAATTTTTTGTATGACGCTAAGGTCACTCGCGCTATCAAAACGAACTGAACGGTACACATCTTAACGTTAAATCCATTCAGCCACTCTACTGTACACATACAGAAAATAGAACACGGAAATTACTTTCATATATGCACATATGCTCAAAAAACATGAACCTCCCTCTGAAGCAGTTGGGCAAAAGCTTTGAAAGAAAAACCAGTGAATTCATAATTAATTAATTATGGTCACTAAAAGAACCACGCTCGCCCTATCGCGTAAACACATCACGTATGAAAGAAAATTAATTTCAAACAGCACAACGTACGTTTTCACTCAAAGCTGTAATAAAATTAATGAAAATCTCAGTGAGCGTGTTGAAAATAAGCAAAAACCCTTAATAAAAGAATCCAAGCCGCGTATATAAACGCAAAAGCATTGCGCAAGTCCATCATAAAAAATCTGCTTTTTCATATTAGTGCCTGGAAATATCAGCATCCGCCTCCATAAGCGGCACGTGTATATTTTAATATTAAGACGAAGCGCCCACGCCGTCCACTTTAATGTACAACGGCGTAAATTATGTTTTTTATCGTTTAATTATTTTCATTAAAAAATGAATTTAAATGTTTATTTTTTTTAGAATATATAAAAATAAAAAGAATTAATTGCTTGTATAATCCAGTAAGAGAAAGTCGATAATAATGGTTAATGTGACTTAAAAGAAGTGTCAAATCTTTTCAGACTAATATTTTAATTTTGTTGTTTTTACTTGTAACACACAACATAATCTAAAAGTAATTCAAGAATCTCTCATTTACTAATTTTGACATTATTTTGTAATCTATATCAATAAAAGGTAACTCTGTACGTGACATCGTGATGACCAAACCGCTGAACCGATTGTGATAACATTTCAATAGAGATAAGAAGTAGAGGGTTTGGGATGAGCATCGGCTAATTTTCTCCCATTCATTATTTATTTTTATGCCGACACACGGGCGAGGTCACAGGAAACACCTAGCTAAATAATAAAATTAGCCTTGTGTTAAATATGTTCAAACACGATAAATATGTATGAGGTGAAGCCCAAACAAACCTCAATCGGATACCGAGTATCGGTGTTGTGATATCTGCTGTGTGTAACATCGACAGCTTATCAGTGGGCTGCACATTCATATTATATGTTATTACAACAAAACACAAACTTGAAGATTTCTCTTACTAAATATAATACATGTTTCCTTTGTTGAAGATAAAAGTCTTCAACCAATGCCTTCTCCCCGTGATGACCTACGGGGCCGAAATATGGCCTCTTAATTTAGGACTAGACCGTAAATTTGCGGCAGTACAACGGGCTATTGAATGTAATATGTTGGGTGTTCCTCTGTCCGAGAGAATTCGTAACGAAGTCATAAAGCAGACAACTAAAGTATCCGATATCACGCGACGAATAGGCTCACTGAAGTGGCAATGGGCCGGTCACACGCGCAGAAGAACCGGTGGCAGATGGCCCGATAAGCTTCTGGAGTGGAGGGCGCCTTTAGGAAAATAAAGCGTTGGCCGACCGTTCACCAGATGGGAAGATATCCATGCAGTGGCCGGTCCGGGATGGATGCGAGTAGCAGGAGATCGGTCGTCTTGGCGTTCATTGAAAGAGGCCTACGTCCAGCAGTGGACCGATAAGGGCTGATAGTGATGATGATGACATGTTTTCTATTTCCTTCCTAATAATTCGTTTACCTCATTTCCTCCTTCCTTCCAAAGGGGCTCCAGCTACTCAGAAACCGCACGAAAAGCGACAGCACAGCCGTCACTACGGCGGTGTCACGTGAGCGTATTTCCCCGGTCGTGCCGGCCCAACTCGTCCTACCATACATACCTCTTACTAAAGTGCTCTGTTATACTTTATTTTTCCCATCAATAATTGACTGTTCACGCAATAGACCTGTTGAGCTATCAAACTCTGGACCACTATTATCATTAGAAAATAATGTATATTTATAGACATCAATGTCATTTTGTTTATCCATGGACCTTGAAATGATATAGAATAAAACACTGATATCTTTAAACTATGTTCAGGGATCTCTGACAGTTTTAGACAAAAAATCAATCCACTATCACGAAAGTACGCCAAGATGATCAAATCACAAAACCCCATAAACTAAATGATAAGTTGCCTCGCAACAGGCAATGTATTCTATTTTTTAAACAATAAACATTCAAAACGTTGCGATTCACCTTTATTTGTAGCAGAGCAAATATAATTTACAAGTGTAACGATTCGCAGTATGGCCGACAGCATTGCAGATAGTATAAACAATTGTTTTTTAAAGTGAAATGGCAATTTAAAATTTTTATAGGGGTATAGTGACCCGCCTTCAACGAGCGACCCACATCCGGTGGAGATCGTGAATTTTTAACGCGTGTACTCCCGGCTTATTTTCGACGTTTCTAGACGGGTACACTCAATGAAAATATTTTTACCAGGCGTTTGTGTGCTGATCTGGACAGAACATATTCTAAGCGTTGACGGCAAAATGTTTATAAGAAATGTGTCTACCTCCGGAGAGAAGGGCGTCATAGGAGAGAGACCTGGGTACAGACCGAGCAACGAGAACATTGTGGCTGAGTTTGAATACAATTGTGTGCTTGATAATCAACTGGGTGGAATGATTTCCACGATGAATGAATGACACGACAACCGTTTACATTTGCCAGCTTAAGTTGATTATTACGCGAAGATTGGATATAGTATAAGTAGTTACAAGAAGATCTATCACCTAACCGAGTTTTTAAACACCAATGAAAGTGTAACGTGTAAGAGTAAAACGTGGCGGTCAGTCCATGTGTTACGCCAGAGGTCGCGGCTTCGAATCCCGCCTAGGTCATGGTTGTTTATATATGTTTTATATGTATTTCTATAATGAAAATTCTCTTGAATTTATAATAATATTAAATATACTCCGTTATCCAGTACCTAAACACAAGCCCTTACGGTACCACAGAACGGGGCTGACGTGCTGTGATAAGTCCACACATATTATTATATAAAATAAACTTTTATATTATGATTGTATCCAAATTGCTACAGTCGTATCGTGACACAATTTATTTTCTGACAAAAACCAAACGAAATACTCAAGCCTGCAGGTAGGCGAGAACAAAAGTGTAGCCGGTAGCTGGCTTATAAAGAGACTTAAAGGTCTCGGGTCGAGTCAAGTGGGCGCAAAGAAGGCTCCACGCGTCCTATGCTCGTGGCCCCTTCAGCTCGGCTACAGTTAAAGTTGGCGATATTTTTAACGTTAATGACGAGCTCCAAAGCTACGCAGTTAAGAAATTGCCTACTACTTAGTTGACGTTAATTAAAACTGCGTTTTCTTTTACTTTAAAAAATACATTTGCATTATTAGGCGCCGATGATTTAAAGTGACAGCTCAAAGTGGCCCCCTGAATTAGGGCTTCTTTGAGCCAATTCTTAGCATTACGAATGTGATACCTTGTATGTGTGTTTATTATTCTCTCAGGCCAAAACTACTTAGTGAATTTGTTTCAGAGTTGACACAGATAAAGATTATAATCCTTTATTTTTTAATAGCATAAGGGGGGCAAACGAGCAGTCGGAGCCTCTTAATGACTACCGAGGCCTATGGACATTTACATGGTTGTTACGCAGATGCGATGCGCACCTATCACCCCCCGCTGATGGGCCACCGGCTACTCAGAAATCCATGTCATCCTAATAATATTGTAAACGTGAAAGCTTGTAACTATGGATGGATGTTTGTTACTTTTTCACTTACAGGCTACTAAATGTATTTTGATGAAACTTCGCAATGTTGTAGCTTATACACCTGAATAACATATAAGCTAGAAGTAGGAAACAAAGTTTATCGTGGTTTTGTCTCTAATCCATTAGGACGAAATTAGGGGCATCAGTTAATCCGGTATAACAAACAATCCGTAAAAAGAAAATAATTTTACGCAGATGAAACCACGAAACATACCCTCGAGGAGCAAGACTATGAGAGCCATCAGTGAGGCACACGACAATTAGCAAGATTTAGTCCTAAGTTAAGTTTTAGTTTAGTTCGAAGAGGACTTCCTTCAATCGACGCTTCCTCTGTAATTTGGTTGTTTCGGTAGTCAAATAATAATAATAATATATGTGAACATATCACACCACGTCAGCCTAGTCCTGTGGTAAGTACCGTAAAGACGTGTGTTACAGGTTGTTGTGACATATATATGTTTCTTATAAATTTAAGAAAATTTATATATTTAGGATTTTTATTATATAAATACATATAATACACGTATAGACAACCGTGACCTAGGCGGGATTCGAACCCGCGACCTCCGGCGTACCACCCGGACGGACTGCCACGTTACCAACTGAGCCAGCCGGTAGTCAATATCAACTATATACTAATTACCCAAATGTATCTTCATCTCAGCTCTGGTTCCAATTAATGCCATTACCAACCAATTCCAGTACACATTTTACTACTTTCGAAGATTGAAAAAATATATCTTAATAGCTGGACTGCATGAAATTACCATTCGTTTCCGATACACTCACAATGCCCCAGGGGTTATGGCGATGTAATCTTGTTTCTACTACTTGGACATTTATATACTACCGAATTAAGGTGTTCATGTGTCCGTGAATACGACGATTTTACGGTCGTGTGCTGTGTAGAATTAAGGTATTCATGTGTGCGTGAATACGACGATTTTACGGTCGTGTGCTGTGTAGAATAGATATTGCTCGGTCACGATGCAAACTCCATTACTTAAGGGTGTGTTTTATCGTCAACTACTGTGCGGCATTTCCACTCCCTTAATATACACGATCACTAAGTATAGACACAAAACGTATGATCACGCTGGGCTAGACTAATGCTTACCACGTCCTTGTCGAAATCCCTACCGTCCTGACTGACACTCAGATTTTTATACCACTGCTAGTAGGTTTCCGAAGAGATACTTGAATCCGGTCATATCATCATGATATGTACATACCCGTCTCAACTAAAATATAAAGCTGAAGAGTTTGTTTGTTTGTGTGTGACGCGCAAATCTTAAGATCTATTGGCCTCAATTGAAAAACCTGTGTTAATTGGTCCGTTTGTCGATGAAAGCAAAAGGCTATATATCGTGACACTACGGCCAACAGGACTGGAGTTACGCGGGTGAAACAGGGGGGTGATGCTAGTCTACTTACTATATATCTTCCTCGTGAATGTATTTATCATACACAAAAATAATATTTGTCAAATCCAAACTCAAATCCAAACAATACAAAACTCTTCAGCACTATTACATTAAGTGTAGCTGATTTATTATATAAAAAAATATACAATATACAGTATGTTCCTTAAACGGTCGTCGTCATCCTCTCATCCAAATGTATTCAAAAGTGTTGCGCCAGCGCTACTTGACCACTTTTTGGTTTAGCTCTAAAATACCGTTGGATAAATTGCCATTTTTACTTGGCTTTGCCTTGATCCAATGATTCCATTTATTATACGTAGCACTGTATGTGGTACCGATCTGTCATCTGATGCTCAAGTGTTATTATTCTAGAAAATACGAATAAGCCTTGCGTTGGGGAAAACGCTCTCGAAGATACAGAAAAAATATTTGCTGTTTACTGGCGGTTTATTGTATGATCCGGCGTTCCAACTTGTTGACCCCAACAGTAACTATTGCTTTAACAACATCTTCGCTGGCAATCTTTGTAAATTAAACCTTCTCTAACGTAAAAACAGTCTAACTGTTGAACTAGGCTATGTGTAACTACTGCCGCTATCATATTATGTACTTTCACTTTAATACTTACGAATAAATTATCTTTATCATTATATTCAATTGTCTGTATATACGTTTTGTATTCTATATACTCTGACATAGTAAGAAATATAGCACTAATGTCCCTAGCAACTTCGATCAGAATTATCTGAAAAATATTTCAAATATCTGATGAAACACAGTAGCAAAATTTGATAATTCAAGAAACAGACAATTTTTTTCTAGCAAGTATTTGCTTATGTATGTGTGGTTTGAATTACAATTGGATTTCTAACATGGAATGGAAAATTTAATCGTTATTGTCACACAAATATTTGGAAACGTTGCGCTAAAATAACATATTCTTTTTACCCGTTACACTATTCTCTCCGGTATCACATTCGTGAATAGTATCGAATTTGTTTTTTATTTTTGTTTCTTTTCTGCGTAAATTGAAATTTTCATTTCCGTATAAAAGCGGGGGGGGGGGGGATTCAATTCACGTACCACGTTTTCTAAATGCAACCCTTTCCATCGCACGATCACACTTTCTATATAAAACCCTACGCAATTCCTTTTTTAAACCTTCAATATTTATATCTCGAGCGAGTCGCACCAATTAGGCACAGCTGAATTGTAATTGGCAGTTAGTGCTCCCAGTTCTTAGCGGCCAAGAACGTGTCTTGTGGATTTCATAGCTTACTACAATTAAAAGCATTAACCTAAAGAATGCGACGTTCTTTCTTCAGATGAAATTGTCATCTGCGACAGGTATAGAGTTAGACTGTGTAAAAAAAATTTAAGACACGATTTTAAAAAATTTATTCCCTTTTTTTATAGTGTAGGGGGAAAAACGAGCAAACTACCGACGCCCACGGACATCCACGTAATTACTATGCGGTGCTCTCCTACTCTCCTCCATGTTATGTAACCACCGCGAAGTGATAGATTGCTGTGCTATCAGGTGGCTCATCGGTAGCCAGAGGGGAAGGGGAGCAACACGTCTGCGTTACAATTACACTTATGTCTTTAGTCATCGATAGCCAAAAAACCCAAACTGTTCAGTTGCCCAATTGTGCTATAAAAATTTCCTTTACGCCATCACCTAATTCAATTAAAATAAAATCCAAACCGCACGCTAAGATAGCCGTCACTGTTATATCGGAAAGTACATTATTGTGTAGTAGTTAGTCTGTGGATTAAACACGTCGAGTGCTATGAAATCCGTAACACGTTTCCACGTCCCTAGAGAATTAATGGTCTCCTTTGATGTGTTGGAAAATAATCGCGAGGTTATTTTCGAGGTGACGAGTTGCCGCTTTTGAGTCGGGATTAATGTTTCAATAACGTACCGCATGTCAGTGTCAATCATAGATAAAGAATCGGTGATTACCTGAAATACAAAAAGAATCGATTAGTTTAGATGATCGTTTTTTTATTAGTTCAGATCATGACGACAACTTGCCACTAGGTGATCCGACAAGCAATTTTATTAAAACATAATAAATATTGTCTTACTTTTACAAACTCGGACGGAAAACGAGATAAAATATATATTATAATATTACTAGCTAAACCGGAAGTTTTACCAGGTTGAGTGAACAGCACTTAGTGGTATAAAGAATACACAATAGCCGATTCTCAGACATACTGAATATGCATATAAAATTCGGTGAAAATCGGTAAAGCCGTTTGGGAGGAGTAATGTAACTGACATTGAGTGAACCGAGAATTTTATACATAAGATTTCATACATACGAAAACTAAAAGATTTTAATCCTAAAGTTACATTTTTGATCAATTCATATGATAAGGGCATATCAGTTGAATGTTTATAAAACTTCCGTATTTTATGTGGATAACAAGCTTCAAGTTTACTGCAGGATGTGTACGTCGGAGTCTGGATTTATCTAAGACAAATTGTAGCGTTCGTGCACAAGTACTTCTTACGTCACAACTTTGTATATTTCGTTTCATATTCACCTCTAATGCCTCACATTTAGGAGTTGGTTTTCACTGTGTGTGCAACGGCTCAGATTTTTTTTTAAATTCAGGTACTAGTACATAGAGTATTAGTATAGCATTAGTGCAAAATAGTTTTCTTATCTTTTAGCACTCGGCATATCTGCTGTCCTCGGCTAGATCGATGTTAGATAAATTGGTATCGAGTTGGTTCTTTTGTAAAAGTGCCACTAGAAACTACCACTACCACTGTTAAATGTGAAAAGACGGCTGTAAGATCGGCCACCGCTCTTTAATTGTGTCATCACCATCGTGTGCGTGACCTATATTTAGACGACATAAAATCGTCCAGTTCTGATATGCAACAAACAGAATAATATTCTAGATTGATGAACAAAGTCAAAGAGCAATTTTTTTTTATACAATAGGGGGGCAAATGAGAAATCGAAGCCTTTTTACGACTACCGACGCCTATGAACATCTTCATAATAACTATGCCGGCTACCGGCTACTCGCGAACCGCACTAAGCGCGACACTGATTATATCACTTTACGCCCCCTGTCGTGCCGACTCAATTCTGTTGCATAGGAGGATGTAGTGTCATCCACTATGGATGGCACTACCTCCTCCTATTTTTGTTTTTGTTGATGCGGGGAAACGCATTTACGCGCCGTCACCGGCCCTGGGTGGGGTCCAGTGGTGTGTGGGACTCGCGGCACATGATAGTGCTGAAAAACCACCGCGAGTGCCATCAGTGCCGCTCTTGGTGGGGTGCCCCGGAACAACAATCACCAGGGCACCTCGATGGCCACGACAAGGCTTGAACCATGGTGGGGGGCACTACCTCCTCCTATTCAGCATGGCACTACCTCTTCCTAAAAATCATAATAATGTGGCATCACAGTTAACTGAATTATTAATTTATTTTCACTCTTCCGAAAGTTTCCAATTTATTAATAATAAATTATCCAACAACGGATACAGGAGACAGGGCAGTTAGTGATTTATTAATTGCTTTCGAATTAGTTAGAGTTTGAATTACTTAAACTTCGACTGATTCACAGTACTAACAATTACAGCATGCACCATGATCATCATCAGCCCTTAACGGCCAGCAGTGGACCGCACAGCTGGACACAGGCCTCTTTCGATGAACGCCGAGACGGCAGACTGCTAAAGCGTTGCATTTGTATAGTATTAGAATAAAAACGAGTGTGCTTTAGACCGCACGACCGAAGTAAAACTTACAAAACCACATACAGACGTTATTATTTCTATGGCCAATGTGTTATTCTGATGCACAAGTGATGTACATGTTACTCTATGGATTGTCATGTGAGTGTCGTACGCTGTCTGTCACTGGCCTGCAATAAACAAAGTTCGAACACCAGAGGTTGTTTAACTTACGAACACACTAATAAGCTATATTCTTGTAAAGTTTCATTAACATCTATTCAGTAGTTTTTACGTAAAAGAGTAAGAAACATCTATCTGTCCATATTTACAAATTTTCGCGTTTACAATATAATTAGGATTTCAGTAAATTTGTTAACTTAAAGCAATGAACATAAGTGAGGTATTTTTTTTTATTTCTCGAAGCAACTAAATTGAATCTGATGACTCTACCTACGCTTAAATACACGGAGTCGCTTAGTTTATAATAGGCCACTCCAAAAAATGTACACCTACAGTGTACTGTAGGTGTACGCTAGATAATCATAACCAGAAACTACTTTGGTATAACCAAAGAATCAAACCCTCTTCGCGCATTAGGGTAGAAAGAAGAAATCTATTTGATTGATATTTCTCGTGCTTTAAAATCATCGACTAAAATGTACATTTTCGCCAAACGTAACATTTTGCGCCGTATAAGATATTCTAATTTACTTAAAGCTAATACCCTGACGGTTTTGGGGATGCGAAGAGGCGGTCGTCTTGTCATTTGACAGGTGTCTTAAGCGGTCGGATTTGTTCCCGGATAAATTGCGTTTGGATCCCCTGTCTTATGTCACGAGAATTTCTTAGCGTTCTTAATTCAACATGATTCCTTGAAATTTCTTATTTTGCCAAAATTGAAGCTTTGATAATTCAGTGACAGTTGTTGATACTTATTTAGTTATTCTGTTCAGTAATACCGGTGGAGATTTGAAAAAATATATTTTAATTTTAAAGACGCAGTTTGTTGAACGTAGTATTTTTTTTTTCGGAGGGACCTAATACTGGTTGGCGGCGCTAGTCCAGCCTCAACAGTACGACTGACTATGAAGACTTTTTTGTCTTCAGGTTTAGGGAGAGGATAGGGGGACAGACCCCCCTCTTTTCCCGCAGATGGGAAGAGATGAACCGGGTTGATTGTGGGTGTACCCTATAGTGATTATTTTTGGGACCGAAAAGGGGGAAGTTGTCCCCCTCTCTACTCTAGTGGGACGGCGCGCGCACGATGCCGTTTAAGTTGCGGTGTCGTGGATAAGGATAATTGAGCTCGTTTAGTGTTTCACTTATCTGAGGAGGCCGGCCTCCTCGCCCCCCCCCCTCTGACGGAGGGGGTCGATTTGCGCTACAAATCGGTAAAAGCCGTATTCTTAATTTATTTATTATTAGAGCTCTCTAAAGTCGCGTTATTTTATTACTATCCATCTAAGCTCTCGACTTACGGATTCGAACCCGGGCTCGTTTCCGTAAGCGGTGTGTGAGTTTGACATTCTGTCAGTCATACGTTATAACTGTGTCACTATGTGTAAGACTTCATCGCTCGACCGGTACGAGCGGTGTATATCGTATTGGTTCTAGCAGGAAAAATGCATTCACGCACTATCCAGCCGTACGTAGTAAAATTATACTTATCACTTCTTAATATACCTTCTCTCTCCCCCTCAAGAGAGATAGACATAGAGATAGAGAGAGAGAGAGAGAGAGAGAGAGAGAGAGAGAACACATTTCAGGTTGACGAATTGCAAAAATTAAATAACGCATGATATTTACATAAATACAAGATATACGATTTCATACTGAAATGTAGTTCCATAGTATCCGTGATTATACATAAACATATATTTTTGCAATGTCAACCTTACGTGTATGATTTTAAGTTGTTTTTACAACGCAGATTCTATTTAAGGGATGTGCAAAATTTAAACATATTTCCCTGAAATTACACGTCACATGCGTAAGTTGTTTTTACAAAGTAAATAATTATACAGTTGCACACCTTTTATATATACCCTTTTGAGACGCTCCCTATGTATCTCTCTATCTTTCTAAGTACCTAGATACCTATGATTTAATTAGAAAAAAAATTAGTACAAAATGCATTATTCAATTTATGTCTTAGATTGTGATAGGTACACAAAAAATACTCAGCATTATGCAGAAGTTATAGCGTATCATTTATTCAATTCAAATATTTTAAGTCCCTCTCCCATCTCCTTCACTTTAAATATGCAACACCCCTTTTCCACTCGTGAAAGCATTTTATGAGTGCCTCAGGATCGTTGCTTATTTATAACAATATTAAATAATTTACAACATCTCTGTTATATTTTTTTTGTATTATGGGTTAAACGAGCAATCGGAGTCTTTGACAACTACCAACAGCATGTCACTTCCAATTGATAAAGGTGTCAATCTCTACTACCCCCAATGATCAGCACATAGTATATAGAAATAAATATTATATACGTTGTTTTGGTGTACACTAACATATGATCGTGTATAGCAAGGGTCTGTCCAGTGCCAGCCCTTTTGTTATGTTATAACACACTGGTCGGAATATTACTAAGCCTATAAGTCTTGCTTGTAAAAACCTCTACATACCGAAATTCGACCCAAAAGAACTTTTACATCCAAATATAAATATATTATAAAGGGGGGAGAACGAGTAATTAATAGAGTAACCTTTTTACGACTACCTACGCCCACGAATATAATTACTATGCCGATGTCTTGCCCTCCTTACCCCCTCCGCCTCCAATGGGTGTCCATCGATCTACGGCTACTCACAAAGCGCAAGAGATGCGACACCGAAGATATTATTTTATGGATGTATCATGTCATCGAGAGGTGCCGACCCTGTCGTGCCGGCCCAATTCCGTTGCAATGCACTATACATGAGCTCCTCAAAATTATGTTAGGATATTTTTGAAATAAACGTATAAAAATTTCAACCAGCTCATTAAATATACAATGTTATAGTTAAAAGGTCATTAGACTAAAAGTAGTCACCCATTACATAAACTAGAGTTAATGGAGAGTGTTACTCAAGCCAGTGCAGGCAGGGCAGCTCCCTCCCGAGATGCAATCTGCATACATTAGCCTAACGTCTCTTAGTTTTGACACCTGCTCTCGGCGAGTGCGAGAACGCGCGGCCAGATGGATGGCGCAAACATGTCACGAATAAAGGTACTCACAAACTTCAACCTGTCATAAACCTACAGTTTTCTACTTTGGAAATGTTATTCTGAATGTGCAATGATGGCAGGTGGTTTCAGCCCCTCGTGCTTGTGTATTCACGTCGGTCTAGAGTTTCATGTTACTTTTATTTATTTTGATACTAGACATTCTCTCCGCTTCACCCGTAAATAACAGAGACCAATAAATTATACACTGAAACCTTCCTGGGGAATCCACGGCTAAAGTACATAAAGATATAAAATAATAAAGAGATACTCACAAATTGATTACAAATGGAGAAGAACACTAATGCTCTGGTAGGACTTCTTTTTTTTTTAGACGCGGGGAAAAGCATTTACGTGCCTGGACTGGTCCTGGGTGGGATCCAATGGTGTGTGGGGCTCGTGGCACATTATAGTGTCGAATACACCGCGAGTGCCATCGGTGCCACCTTTGGTGAGGTGCCCCGGAACAGCAAATCATCAGGGCACCTCGACGGCGAGTCAGATCGACGCCACCTAAACAGATGGGTTTTTCCACATCACAGGACAACCCCGCCAACTTTTGGGACAGTGCGATGGGGCGAGGTTCCCATCCTCGCCTCTTCCTCCTGCTGTTTAGTCCTCTCTTCTTATAAGATGGGTACATAGAGCGCCTCCTCCTCCTGCTCTTTAGTCCTCTCTTCTTATAAGAGGGGTACAAAGAGCATACACCTCCTCGGTTCAATTAGCTTCGCCCAAGGTGTCTCGGATCACACCAGGCTACTGAGCCCCACCGCCACGACAAGGCTTGAACCATAGTGTGGACTCAGGTAGAATCTCACTTAACCACATATGTCTTTTATTATAGATTTCTTAAATTTTTGTATGGTGAATGCGAAAATATCAACATGACTTAATCTGCTTACAATATTTTTGTTGTAGGATAACACTATGCCATTTAAGGGGGCTCGGTTGTCCGCCTTAGTTATATTAGGCTTTGGACATAAAAGTGGATGTGCGTAAAACTCACGCATGCGTTTTGATCTGCTAGGTAAGGGAATACAAATATGATTTGTTATTTCATTGCAATCAAACTTATTATGTAGTATGTTAAATAATAATATTAGGTGTCTAACATAATATTTATTCTAGATCTGAAACGTTGATTGAGCCAATATTATTTTTATAAATGAAAGTCTAATTAGTAAGGTATATGAATAATGAGCAAAAGAGGTGATAAAGTCTTCGTTCTTTTTAAGAGCTGAAGGGCAGGTCTCGTCTGTCGAGTTCCAGTCTTCGGTCGTTCCTTTTAATTCTTCATACGACCTGTCTCTTGTCTTGTTTCATTTTATGACTGTTACATTATAAGTATGAGCGGTGGTGATTCGGAACAACTTCATAGAATACCTTTAAGACGCTCGTATCGACGAGGCGAGATTAACACTGGGACACAAAGTGTCCTGTCCTAAAGAGGGGAAATCTCGCGCGCCATAGCTAAAGTTGGCCTCGACGAATATGTACTAAGGGTAGAGCTAAGCTAAGATTGTAGAGCTTGATATTGTGGTTTTAGCTAGGTATATTGTTTATTTTAAGTACTGTTACCTGTATCTTACTAATTTTAATAGAAAACTCTCAATGTGCTTGGTGTTTGTACGTTTATCCTCGGCTTACTTGCTCGTAATTGCCATGCTGAGAGAAATAAATACACTCAAATGCGCCGTAAATCGCACCGGCGACGCTGATCTCCGTCGCCCGTACGTACTTAAACTTTGGTTAACTTTGCGTGATTCACTGCAATGTTCAAATTTATAACGGTACAACGGCGAATATAGCTTAAGTGTTATAAGCCCTGTTCGCACGTGAGATATTTTATCGCGTGTTATAGAACATATGTCCATACTCATAAACGTACAGACCACGACGTATTTAATACGCCTTTAAAAAGTTCTTGTGGACGAAGGCTTAGATTTTACAGGTTTATTAAAAAATCGGTTTCTAGATTCCGATTATAGTAATGAATACGATGCATTTATGTGCTAGTTAAGAATTAAGTATCGAGTAGCTAGTTGCGCTAAAATTAGGTAAATTATACAATTATACACTAACCAATTGGCACAATAATACTTGTATTAGCCTCTAAGACAATTTTATACACAAAAGACAGGAAAAATTTGGCAAAATATTATCATACGTCGTTGCGTTTGATAATATAATTATGAAATTTAACAAATTTTGCCATAGCCAATTTTCTGAATATTAAGAAAATATAATGTTATCCAATTTTGATCGTATCATAGTGCAGTTACCACCACAATAATTCTATGAGCAAATTCTAATATGGTTGGTATGTAAAGTTAGCAAGTTTGACACGAGGCAAAGTTCGACGAGGGCTGTCGCATCACGAAACATTTTAATAATGCACCCGGTCGTTTAGTATGAAAATTAGCTGGTGAGCGGTGTCCCTGGCCGTGGCATCGTTTATTTTATTAATGACAGTCTCGTTAAACGTACACGTACATAGTTAGGTGTTGATATAATTAATTAACCTACAGTCGACACGGTCACCTGACCTACATCGCGAATACCTGAATGTATTTAAGGATTCCAGCTTTGACAATTAAGAACTTGGATGAAACAAGCGCTCGCTTTGATTCAGATTTCGTAAAATTAAAAACGCATAGAAATGTAATAAGATTAGATTTTTCATTAGAACGAATTTTGTCCTATGCTTTGTCTCTTATGTCTAGCAGTGGACGTAGTCCTTCTGGTAATGATGACGAATGTGACATAATTTCATACTTGTCGTCGATAAGTTAGTTAATCATATCTTTATACAAGTTACTAGTAGTTAAAAATCAAATGTAGCAATTATTTTATGATTTTATATTTATTTTTATGTATTAAGTACAAAACTTTTGAGAAGTTTAATTAAAATAATAGAAGATAAAATGCGTCACTTTTTATTATCTTATAGAACTTACAAAGCAAATTAAATTAAACTATGTAAAAGAGCATAAAGACTTCTTCATAATCATCTTCGGCATCATCATTATCACCATCAGTCAGACCACGTCCACTGCTGGAGTTAGGAGGTTTATATTAAATTAATTTTCTTTTCTTTTGATTTTAATCATCGCTATCATTCACCGGATGCCATAGAAACAAAACAAAATTCAAATAAATTTGTCATACGACTACATTTAGTCTAAAAAAATATCTGCGTGGTTTCTGTAAACCACGTGATTTTGCAGACTTTTTTTAAAGAAATCATGAACAAAACAATATTACACATGACACAACGATATCGTGAACGCGTCACGTTAAAAATTTTCCGGGTTCTTTAACGGGTTTCATTCATAACTCACGACCGAGTGGAGCCTTCAAATATTTCACTGAACCCGACCCCCTATAAATTCCGGGAGTCGGGCTGCCAAATTAGGCGCGAGAAACGTCGACTTATTCCCCCCCATTACCCACGGCGCTGGGCACGCCAGCCATAAGTGAGACTTCACTAAAGTTTTCACGTACTGGCTTGCCTGTAAAAACTCTTAGAATTTAATACTAAGATTTTAAAATTTCTGTATTCGTCCAGTGCAATTTGTTGTGTAGAATTTAGGAATAAGTTTTTGAGCACTCTGTGCCTGTGTTTTTTGGATTTTTTATGGCAAGGTGAAAGAAAAAACGGGCAAAAGCTATGTCTGATGATAAGGATCGAGACAGCAGGTAACTACCGACGCACATGGACACCATACGTGTATACAAGTGATACAGCAACATGTGCTTCCTCGATTGTGTAAATATAAATGTATTAGCATTATTCGAACATATGTATTTATATAGGTTTATAAGTTCCCTGCTGCAGCCGGACGGGCTTCAAATTATGACATGTAGATGATACGCGTCACACATACATTAAACAACGTTCTTGACAGTCGGGTATTGGTTTATACATGTACCAATGATACACAGTCAAGTGTCGCAAAACCGTCCGTATAAACGATGTACGAATAATAAATTATGCACTTTCTAAAAACAAATTAAAATCATTCGCGTAAGAGACATTGCAAAAAAATAAATAGTTATGCATTCCTTTTAAATATTATCTGCTTTGTTGAAACGACTTAAAATCATGTACGTTTACTTCGACTTTACATAAGTGTATATCTACATAAATGTATATTACATTAACACGGTACATACCATCCCGGATGCTTTACAATGACAGTTCGGTATGGAATTGTGTATCTTGTGTTTTTGTAAATGTATGCAGTCGGGTTTATTAATTCAAATTTTATGTTATTCATAAGCAAATGCCAATACAGTAGGTATATTAATAATCTAACATAATAATATATGTGGCCTTATCATACCACGTTACTAGGGCTAACGTAAGGCACTGTGCTAAGTACCATAAGGACTTGTGCCACAGGTACCAGAAAACGGAAATATATTTAAGATTTTTTCTAAAAATACTTATAGTACCTATATAAACATCCATGACCTAGGCGGTATTGGAACCTTCGACTTCTGGTGTATGTAACTAACCGCACCATTACTAACTGAGCCAGCCGGAGCCGGAAAATAATAATAGTAAGATAAAATGTTGATTCAATTCTCAGTAGCCACGCAATGCTGTACTTTATTTAAATACATTAAATCAACAAAAGCATCACCGAAGATAACCGTCCATCTCGGAGGATTAAACAGCCAGTGGGGATTCATTTCATACAGACCGATTTACGCCTTACGGGCTGCGTGAAGCATTCGGCCGTTAACTTATTTGGACCATCTTATAAGAAGGCGCAATATTAATGACCTCAGAACGATTAATCAGTGATTCACCCTGTATATTCACAAAGCGTTATATACTGGCGATCAACTCGGACCTCGAATCGATTTTCATGTGTCCGTACCCACAGAGCATAAACGGGATCCGACTCCAATCATCGTCTGTGCATTGATCCGTCTATCTGTCATCAGGTTGTATCTCATACACCGTGATACTTAAACAATTGAAATTTTCACAGATGATGTATTTCTGTTGCCGCTATAAAAACGACCTAAAATTAGTTTTTTTTTTAAGGTGGCTTCCATACAGCAAGAATATTATTTGCCGTTTATTGTCATAGAACGGAAGCCGTCGTGCGTGGGTCTGGCTCGCACATGGTCGGTTTTCAAGGAACATTTACAATTCTATTTACTTAAAAAAAAAAAATTGTAACAGCACTACCAGAGTCAGAGTACAAGCCTGACAGAGTCAGACAAATGACCACTTGGAGTCATTCGATTTATATCGAAGTCCATAAATATCCGCATAATAATTATTCAACTTGGCCGTTTCTTTTAAGAATACGGCCGCGAACTGGCAGTCAGATTCTCTTTGTGATTTCGCCAGAATTCGAACAATTGACATCCATAGTACATGGTATATTGCCCCCATCCCCCTCCAGAGGACCACTGGAAAGCCGCGAAACGCTCTAAATACAATAGCATGATTTGGTGGTGGTAAGAGAGGTACCTCTCCCGTTGTGCTGGCCCAAATTAGCTCCAATCCAGCATGACACTACTTGACTAAGTAATGGCTCACAAGGTGTCTTAACTAATCTCATTGTATTTTCAATCTAGGCATAAATTTGCACAATCGTTTAGAATCCTTATGACGTGGTTCATCAGCATAGATTAAAACTGTAAAGCATATAATAAGGCAACACGTCTGTTTATCAAGTGAATAACTTAACAACGGCTTTAAACATTTACAGTCAAACTGTGTGGAGCGGTATTTATACCGCCTCTGTAATATAAACTATGTTATTACAATCAACATCAGAATTATTTCGTCTACTCTGGAGTAACCCGTCTGTATGAAACATATTACAATGTCCCAACCAGTTGTGTCGAATTTCGTTAAATACCTATTCTTAAAATCCGCTAAGCCGTTCAGGCTACAGTAGGGGACTACAAATATACATATATACGCCAGTGATTCTTAGCCTTCTCCTTTAGTTGTCGTCACAAATTATACACTAAAATCGCCCTTAAGATTGTTTTTGAAAATCGTACGAAATTTCGTTCATTATGAGCAAATCGATCACATACAGACAGATCGACAGATAAATTTTGAGCGCTACGTCCTATAATAAGCACCCAAATGATCTAAAAATATTAATCCACTGACGCTATTACGAAATAGCATAAAATTTATAATATCTGTGCTGTGGACTTATCACACCACGTAAGTATCATGTGCTGTGTTAGGTACCATAAGGACTTGTCTTACAGGTATTAAGTAACCGAAAGTATATTTAAAATTATGTAGAAATTTAAGAAGTTGTATTTCTTTTATTATAGATATAAACAATGCGTGTATGTACGTACCCGCGACGTCTGGCATGTTGAGCACAATTACCCCAGCAATGTTACCACTGCGTCAACCGATGGTCACATTGACTTTGTTACACAAGTGTACCTATTTAAAAGTATTTTAATCACCATAATACGAATAAAGTTCCGTACCCAGTGTGAAGGCGATCCAATTGAATGCAAATAAGTTAACTCAAAACATTCGTTACAATTGAATAAAGTTTGGTCCAATTTACTTGATGGGTAACCCATTAATGTAATTACTGTAAAGTTTTCAAATTCAACGTCTCGCAACCGGAATTGTTGTAGAGTTGGATTTGCACTTTCATGTGCAGCTGTAGGTTTCTCATTTTAGGTTAACAGGGCAATGTTATTGGGCATTTCGTCCGACCCTCGCGAAAAAAGTTTACCGCGAATAGAAATTGTCATAATTATACTTCCATAGATGCTTTTAAAGTAAACACTTTCAATGGTAGAAAATTACTTTCTTTGAGAAAGATTTAATTTCCTTCATTTAAATGAACAGAGCAAGTTTCGTCTTGATAATAATAATTATTAATTGATAATAATAATAAGCTATTACAAGCACTCTCATATCGGGATGACTCTCACCTATTTGCGGGAGAGGGGGTGGGGGGTCGGTATCTCATTCTACCCCAAACCTAGCCTCGTCACCCGACGTAGCAATCCGATAAAGCTGCCTCTTTTCGCATCCACGCTGTCTAACGCATCTAAGGTCCAAAAACAGAGCAAACTGAAGGTCATAGTTATCGAGCAAAGTACACGGTGGATATAGAATACAAATTCATATAGAATACACAATTAGAATATCTATAGAATATTTTTTTAAAGCATAAGGGGGCAAACGAGAAATCGGAGCCGTTTGACGACTACCGACGCCCGAGGGCACTCGCACGACTTGAAAATAAAAAAGTAAAAAAATGGCGTCGATGTAGAGTTTGAAATTGGTCTCGTTTCCGAAGTAGTTAAATCCGAAGTAGAAAATCGGAAGAGTAAATAAAAAGTTTATTTTTCATCCAGTAAACATACTGTTTAGGCTATCTTCGTCATTCCTTGAGTCTAGTTAAATTATAATATTTATAAATAACATAAAACTAATTTACTGAACGGATTCTCATGCGGTTTTCAAAAATGGATAAAGCTACTCTCGGATGATGATTCTAGTGTATAATTTTTAACCGTAGAAATCCGATCTTTGTTACTCATGGCGGGCCGCCATTATATTACGGAATAAAAGCTAAATGAAAAACTAATTTCACAAATGGGTATTAGCCATTTAGCGTGGCTCTCGTGTTATAAATCAAATATGTTTGTACGATAAAAAGTCACAATAAAACCAAAATAAATCGGACGGATTGCGCTAAATCGCGCGAACACTGCTTGTAATTCTGCTCTGAGCGTTGACCCGCCCTTTGCGCGTGGCTTCTGTAAGCTTAGATCGGTCTTCTTCATAATAATTCATGGAGTTAACCGCACGCCCGGCAGCGCGTCGGATGATTGATACACCCTACAGATTATAATATATTGATTGAGGATTTCAAACTCTCTAAACTGTTTATCTAAAGTAACAATGTATCTTCAAAAATCTTTACAATTCATTTGTGTTAATTTCTAGTACATGTGGCATTAAGCCACGAGATTTTCTCTAAAATAAGTGTATTTATCCTACCAATACTTTAAGTGCAAAAGTAAGTATGTTTGTTATTCTTTCACGAGAAAACTATTGAACATATTTGAGTGAAATATAAAACAAACACAAAAATTAATGGAATAATATAAAAATAACTTTTCATATTGAAAAAAAAAAAACCGCACGATTGGTACTCTTAGGATAGATTATATTCGGGATAAATTAGAAAGAAATGTATGACAATATAGGAATAAAGGATAGAGATATTCATGTGTACACTTGAATAAATAAATAAATTTATATCCTTTTTCCATAAATAAAAAGTATATAATTTTTTTGTTTATTCGAGTGTTAACATGAATGTCCATCAAGAAGTAATAATACATTCAATCAACTATATATCGATATATATATCGATGTATTTAAGTCAACTCATTAGAATGGAACCGACAATAGTAGGCATAGTAATTTATAAAATGTTACAATTTATTCAAGTCCTTACTTTTTAATCAGCTGATAATTATTTTTAATATACTTTACCATTGTACATTTCGTACAAATTACCCATTCCCCTAAAGTCCCGGGAAGGGAAATCGTGGGCAGATTGTTAAAGTTTACATTTAATACGGGAGACTGAACAGAGCAATAACATTAATTCAATAGGCACAACTTTACGTTCATCCTCAAAGACGATTGTTCCTATTCATGATGCCAAAATAAGGGAAACCTCAAAGAGTTAGCCCAACGATCCATTAAATGATTGACGCGGGGGATAAAAAATGTCTGCTGTATTATTTAGTTTCACCCCACTGGGCCAGACATTGGATAGATATGTTTATGCTTTAACACACTCCGTACCGTAAAGGTGCATATACCTCAACATACATGTTTATGATTTCTTAATAAAAAATGTTTGTTATAGTCTTGCAGCGCCTCCTGATTTCATCTAAGTGTATCTATCGTAAGGGAATTATTAAATTTTGGGGTTATTTTTTATATTATTCCAGATTGTAACCTATATAACTATATTTCGTCCAAATACGTTGTCTTTGTGTGACAGAATAACGAACATACGTGTCATTTTTTTTTTTCATTTTAATATTAGTGGAGAAAGAGATTTCGGAATAGTAAATATGAATCTGGCACTGTTCAAACATGAAATACGTTCCTGATGGGCAGTTTCTGATATGTTTTTCATCAAAATAAACTAAATAATATATATTTACTTGAACGTGTTTTATACAACATATGGCACAGCAATACATATTTAAGTATACATAATGTATTCGTTCTACATGCATGCATCATGGAAAATACAATATGCGTATAAGGTTAGCTTACTAAACCTAAAATACATATTTAATTGAGCCATTCACAAAGTGTACAAGATATAAAAACGCCATCAGACTCGCGGAAGTGGTTCCAATTACAGAAGGTTTGTTTAGCATTTCCCTCCCGTAGTCCGTAGGTGCTTGAGCGGGTAGTGAGGGTGAGACCAGCACGACGCGGAGCACGTCAGCGCGGACTTATCTCGCTCACACAGACTCCAGAGACGATAAATCACGATGAAAACTTAGCTTTTTATTACGGGGGAGGTAATGAGCAAGCAAATACTCTATGCTAATGTTAAGTGTACACTTACATACTATCAGATAAAGAGTAAAATTTTGATTATTTGTTATCTTGGATTAGGATCCGAAGCTACTGGCAGATTTTAATTATTCCGTTGCTATTATAATTCATTTCAGTTATTTCAAAATCTTATAGTAATTTCTAGAACAATCACCACACTATATATAATTTGTGAAATTTATTCTATTAGTTTCGAATAATGAAGTGATATATTTCCTTAAAGACGACCTGTCTGTGTGTCAATCTATACACATTATAAAACAAAGTTCTCAAAAGCTATGTAGGTCTGTATATTATTGATTTTCTCAAAATTTACAAAAGGGGTTTTCATGTGGTTTTTACCAGTGGTTGGAGCGATTCCCGAGGTAGGTTTGGTATACTATTTAAATCGCGAGTGAACTTGGGGCGGAACGCAAGTTATAAAGTACACTAATCAGTATTCATTATTTCAAATTAACACTGGGGAAATTACGTTGAGTGTGTTTGTATCAACAAAATTTGTGTGTGTCAGTGGACGTAGTCAACAAAGGAGGTCCTTTTGTATCAAAAGTTCAATCATTACGTTCAATGATGTCCATAAAATACACCGAGAACACGTGCACTAATTAATACTCACTTCTCTTTTGACATGTTACAAATATACATTTATTTTCAACGACATACGGCGAATTATTTTCATCCATGTCATTATTGTATCTCGTATATAATTAATTAGCAGGCCGTCCCAGCTTCACACGGATATTTCACGAAATATGGCAAAAAAACTAATTGATAGAAAGAAATATAAAAATTATAAATTGTAATTTCGGCCTCGTAAACATTGAGCGTCATAGTAATGACAACATGTTAAATTTTACTGTCATTGCCATGATACTTCTGTCAATAATTTCTGCAGCTATACAAGGATTTACACTTGGTATAACAAGTCATCATCGTAGTTTCATAGTGACCAAAATACTTCAGAGAAGCCTGTGTTCATCACGGATAATGTAGGATTCTAATGGTACAAAATAGTTCAGAGAAGCCTGTGTTCATCACGGATAATGTAGGATTCTAATGGTACAAAATAGTTCAGAGAAGCCTGTGTTCATCACGGATAATGTAGGATTCTGATGGTACAAAATAGTTCAGAGAAGCCTGTGTTCATCACGGATAATGTAGGATTCTAATGGTACAAAACTTTTTCAAATCCGTTTAGTAGTTTCGGTGCCTACTCGAAGGAGCAAACATACACACCTTCAAATGTTTCCTCTTCATAATATTAGTATAGAGTATAGATAGTGTCGATATAAATACGTTATCAGCTTTTGTTTATTTTAAAAATTTGGGAAATTGATACATTATAGCATTATAGGATATGCGTGAGCTGTAAAATTATGATGGCGATTGAGCAGTAGTAACCTTTTAATACATAATTACACACATAAACATCCTCCAATGGGCGACTGAATCTACTTTACATACATATCCTTGGCATCATACATCCATGAATAATAGCGTTCAAAGTTCAAAAAGTATACGGCTAAATTAATTGAGAGTCGCGCCAATAGTTATTTATCATCAGGTAATACGGCAACTCCTTTACCTATTTAGAAATAAAAATACACACACACACGAACATACACACATTTTTAACCCCAGGATACAAATATCCTGTTTTGTTTGTTTCAACGAGAAAATATTGACAAAATGCGTGATAGATTTTTTCGGGCCTTTTGCCTGTTATCCGACCGAACATAAATAGCAAATGCCGCGCACGACAGTTCGACAGCTGTCACTTTACTCCCGTTACGTATAGAAGAGATATTTTCCTGCATAGTCAATTCAGCTGCAATCAATGACGCAATTGTAGACTAAAACGCAGTAAAAATATGAATATTCTCTTCAATAATGTATCCAATTTTAAATAATCCACAAAATAAAAAACATGAAAAATTAAAACCGTCATAATACCAACGAATACTGAAGCACAGAGAGCGAAACGAAGAATCGAGTACGTACGAAATAATCTCAAAGAGACTCAGATCAATTATACGGGGCGAGGGAATTAGGGGGCGCTGGTAAACCATCAAATTGGTGAAGATTTACGAGGGTGAATTCGAAGCCGGTTTAATTGTTGACGCTGGCTCGCTGTTTGTTTAGGCGAGCACTCTTCGGCGCTGAATACTAACAATAGTCGCACTGGTTTTACGACTCTCGCTCCGAACTGTTCCCATGCTTACATTTTAATTTGGTTGAATAATAAAACAACGTCTCGCGTGTTTCTCTATAGACCTTATTCATCATATATATACTTGTATTATTATAAATGTAATAGAGCGAAGGTATATTAATCGGGTTTGGCCCACCACTCGCTGTATTGCCAGGATCAACAGCGGCTACCACAACTGAAATGACATGAAGTCATCGCAGGGAGGGAAGGAGAAGCTGAAAACTATTTCTTATACATTTGTACTAGCATCCGCCCCGGCTTCGTCCGTGAATAACACAGGCCAAATTATACACTAAAGCCTTTCACGAGACTTGTTTTATCCATGGGTGAAGACCGCATGGAGATCCTTTCAGTTGATTTTGAGAAAATTGATCACATACAGACAAACAGCTTTTGGGGACTTTGTTTTATATATGAGATAGAAACTATGAAATTTCACATGTATATAGATAATAATAATAACAATATGAAAATAATCTGGATATAAAGCAATATTTGCTTTATATCCCGACAACTGAATGATTCCTTTGAATTGATCTTACGCGTATGCAAAAGCTTGTTACGAATGGTTTATTAATAAACAGAAAATATACTGATAATTGTTCCACACGTACGTTACAGATAACATAAAACAGTTTCAGATTAGAATCATTAATATGTAAACACATAATTGAAATGGAAAAATGAATGTATGAATAATATAAATCTAGCACAAAATAATTTTACTAATTGGCCTTTGAGTATATCATAGCTTCGGAATTGAAATCCCGCCCGGTTTCTTTACAATTATTGCGTATTGTTTAGGTTTTCATAATATGAATCTATTTGCTCTTGTTTTGCGGTTTTAAAATTCACTACTTGTGGAAGTATCCCACAATGAAACTATAAACTAGTTTTATTGTGGGATACTTCGCGGTAGGATATAGGCGTTAGGATTATATCGCGGTTAACATTTTACATTCCCAACGTTTCTATTACTTTACTAAAGCTACATGACTCAGATATGTCTGCTCTATTCGAAAGTCACCATGCCCCAAATTTGTTTCTATCAAATACTTGTTAAAGTCCCTGTTAAATTATTAATCGTCCTCGTTAACCTCATACTTATTAAAGTACTCGAAAAGTTACGATTATTTAGTTCGGACTAATGCAACAAGTTTACTAAAATTCTGTACCGTGTCTATAATTATACCTTATTGCATTTGTACCTGTAGTCCACAGCTGACAGCTGACAGAAGCCTGACATTTAGAGGAATACATGTGTGTAAGCCTCTCTCTCTCCTGACCATGTAGGAGCATTGTTAATTCCATGTCATATAAATGGGCCACCGGCTACACGTACCATGCTTCATAGATATTGCTTTTAAGCCGTTATATGCTAGAGGTACTTCCCCAGGCGTGCTGGTCCAATTAAGCTGCAATGTAGGATGCCACTACGCCTTAAGGGTATTAATCTTTTCGACATCTACGCGAATTGTAAAACTGTCTGTGATCGTATTTATGTCATCGTTCTCTTAAAATCTGCTCTTCGAAATTTCATATACATTTACCCATAGATAGAGCCAATCCTAAGAAAAGTTTTTATGTATAATTTAGCTACTGTTCCTCACGGGCGAAGCTGGAGCGGATCACTTAATAAAACACATATCATCTACAATAGACTTGTCTCAGTTCCCAAAGCAAGTAGTTGTTTCATGTGGAAATGGTACAAATGTAAGCGCAAATGTATTGCCAGCTGAAATTGTAATCCGAACACTAGATGTTCCCACATAAATGGTCTTCAATCTCACAACAGACGTCCCGGGCCGTTCTGAGAGGACTCCATTCTACACTGGATGGAAACGGATCAAAAACCTGGCAATATATTATATTATGAGGATAGTATGAGGCAGTGCTATGCTACATTGCAGACGAATTAGGACGACATAACCGTGGAGGTATATCCCGCTCACACTCTTACAATTATAATGATGTCGCGTTCCGTCGGGGTTTTTCAGTTTCCGGTGGCCCCTTGAAGGAGAAGAGGAAAGAGCATACACACACACACTACCTAAAAAATGAAAAAGGAAAATTTTGACATACGTATTTTAGCTAAGAAGGACTGAATTAAAAATATTTCGTGTTCAATGTTACATGTTATCAAGTGGTTTAGTTTCGAGTTTCTAGAGCCTTTCATGGAATAGATCCACGATCCAGATCTTAAGATCAATGCTATAAGTTGGGTAGCCGATCTACTCTGTCGTTGGCTACTGTTCTCGTTGTAGATATATATATATATATAGCAAACTACCTAATTTAACAAGTTAAGAACTTAAAAAGTAATTTAAATAGCATAAAAAAAATTGTCTGTTCAATATTTTAATGCAATCTAAATCTTTGTGTCCCTCTTTCAGGGCAGGCAAATATCGGTTTTCGTATTCACTGTCAATTTTTATATCCTACTCGCTTTTACCCACGATAAATTCAAAAAGAAAAGAATTTAAACATTCTTAAAAGTAATTACATTTTTGATTTAAGGTAATGTATTGCGGAACGACACAACATGTGCGGCCGGCGGGATTCAAACGCGAATTAAATAAGAAAGCGCTGCGATTACACCGAACCGATCCATGCGACATCCACTTAGGATTCCGCCAACGAATTGGGGACACCGAATCGACGAAATTCCGCTCCTCTCATCTTTTTCTTATATTGCGTATTTTCCCTCCCAAAAGACTGATCTTTTAATATTTTTCTGTGTCCCGCGAGAATACGCTGTTTTGATCTACAACACACAAAACAGACTTTCCCTTTCGTAGCGGCATATTTCTTGCGCACTGTAAGGGTGAACTTTGTGAAAGCATCTGACAACTCTTTATAGAAATATTTTATTACTTTGTGATTTGTAGTCGTACGCTATGGTACCTCGTATACTTATATGTGGTAATATGTTACGTGAGAATGACATGTGGAGGGCCGTGTTACCACCCTAAGTGATGGACTCTGGGTGTTACGTGTACAATGGCAAGCAATGTTTAACATAATACATCACAGAGGTACACAGGCTGTTGGCCCGTACTGGATATTGTATCTATCTAACACAGGCATCAACCGTCACAGCTGTCATCACAAGACTAAGATGTACTATGTAAATATCTTTTTAGATATGCAATTCTGGCAAGGATCTTTGACCTTTCGCACGATGTGGTGCCGAACGATTATTATAGCTTTACATATGGCAACTTTAATAAAACATAGTCAAATCCTAAAATACCTTTTATTTACCTATCCCCATATACGCATATACATCGCACACGCGTCATAATTTATACATATGCTTAACACTCTTATCGAATTAACACATAGGAATGAATTGAAATAAGTCTCCTTAGTAAAAAAACGTTTTAATTTTACAACTAGAAACTTTTATGTCTTAGCGGATCTTATGGCACCTTTCGGGTTTAATTGAAAGCTGACACCTATGATAATAATTTATATCTAGTAAATATAAACCGAAAAAAAAAATGAAATTACTGACGTACTTTAAGCGTTGACATTCAACTACAGGAGAGCGCCGAAGGAGACGGTCCAAGACTGTGGGCCGTGGATGTGGTCTCGGTACGGGTCAGGAAGTAAAATGTGAGCCACATCTGCATGGTCTGAATTAAAAAAGACGCCGGTGTCATAAATGATTCCTTTTTAGTCATGCAATAAAGTTTATCATCATTTACGTATCAGTCAATCAGTAATAAACATAATGTTATGACATTGAACGACAAAATTTGATATTAATATAAAATAGCTTACCAATTTTCTTTTTTTTAACAAATTATACACTAAAATTTCCTCGGCACTCAGTATTCACACTATCTATGTGTGAAAACCATATGAAAGTCCCATCAGTATATTTTGAGGAAATCGATCACAGTCTCTTGGAGTTTTTGTTTTAAAATAAGTATAGTTGTCTAGAAATTACACATACGATTCATAGTCCAAACATTTCGCCAATTTCACTGGAAGCATGAGAATATATTACCTGAAACAATAAAGATAATTACCATCAGTTATGTTAAACTTAAGAACATTTTATGCGTATTCAATTTTAAATATTAAATTGATTGGCTTAACTTTCAACAGCCGATGTGAAAATTGCTGCTAATTTTTTTTTAAAATACGATTTTCAAATATTGTCCTGAAGGATCCACCGAATTTTTAAAAAGCATTCGGTACTATATATTATGATATCATGCCGTGTGTGTATGTGTGTGTGTGTGAGCGGCTTATAGCGAGTGCGGTGTGGCCGTTTGACTTGTATGTGTGTGTGTGAGCGGCTTATAGCAAGTGCGGTATGACCGTTTGACTTGTATGTGTACTTGTACCCAATCGACGACCGCATCGCATCTACACTACAATATAGGAAGAAAGAAACAGAAACCTACAGTAAAATAAATCAATAAAAAAGCAACAGATGTTGAAAAAAACATCCATTACAGATATTACAGAAACTTCAAAATCATGCAGATGCAGGTTGCATCTGCATGGTTTTGAAGTTCATGGATTTGAGACTATGACCAGTGTTTAGAATATAAATATTCAATACTCGCATCAATAACTTGTCCACTTAAGATGACCAAATGAATGTATGTATCAAATTCGTATACAACACTATGTAGCGATGCAAAAGGCACTCCGCCCCTTCCAATTAGTGGCTTTCAGCGAGTGTGGCGTAGCCGTTTGACCTGTTACTCGATCGACGCCCGCACCGCATATTAGATCACCTTGCTCAATCGGGTCAAGTGCCTTAATTGTCTGCGGTCGCCGCTGTGATGTGTGAAGGAGTAGCTGCGAATTACTCGCACTTTACATTTTTAACGTGTGCGATATATATGTGTACGTACTATGACGTGGACATTTTTATAACTATAAAAATATTCGTACCAGTGCGCGTCGCTATTAACATGATTATTTTTAAGTTATCAGACAACGTAACCCTACTAATAATCTTCATATTTTTGTGTGTATTGGTGATCTTTATAACCACTTGGGCTCGTGGTTTTGAATATGGATGAGGGTCATTGGGTCTGTATGAAATTGTTCAGTCAGATTTTGGAGCCAATATGTGTTGCGAAGATCGGGTGGTCTGCGCCCTTTGATTTTAGCCTCGAGTAGAAATCTGAGCTGGCTATATTTGTATTTGCACATTATGTTACCAAAATATTGCAGTTCCCTCCACTTGAATGTCTTACTCTATCCGTACAAGACATTTTCAGTATCCTGCCGAATACCCAGATTTCGTAAACTTCTAACCGTTAACACTTGCTCTAAGTTAGTCCACACTCCCTTTCCATTAACTTATATCACAAATCAGCACTTAATGTTTAATATAGACATTACCCATTCTCCTTATGTTCCCTTAGCGACATCACGTTAAATTGTTTTATTAGTAATTACGTGATTTGAGCCAAACATAGGTCACATGAAAAAACAATAAACCATTCACTGAACACAAAACAGAAAATTGTGTCCAACATTGAACGTTAACAGGCCCGTAACAGGAAAACGGACCGGTGATCGAGAGACAGTAAGCAAGACTCAATTTCATAATTACCAACGGCTTCTTTGATAGCTTTTTTAACGTTCCTCTCCCGGGGTACGGAATAAAAGATATGGCTGTGTTCTAAAAAAAAATTGATGGCTTTCAAAACTTCTCTGATTGGCTGTATATTATTTGCATAATATGATTTTTTTTATAGAATAGGGGGCAAACGAGAAATCGAAGCCTTTTTTACAACAGCCGACGCCCATAAATATCTACATAATTACTTTACCGATGCGTTGCCCTCCTCCCCCCTAATGGGCCACCGGCCACTCATAAACCACACGAAACGTGACACTTAAGATGTCACCTTACGGCGGTATTATGTGAGCTAGAGGTACTTACCCGGTCGTGCCGGCCCGATTCCGTTGCATAGAGGGACGTAGGATCATGCACTATACATGGCACTACCTCCTCCTATGCAGCATGGCACTACCTCTTCCTATAATAAAATGAATTCTAATATTTCACATATAGCCAATTCTCACCAGATTTCCTAGACGCAGACACTTCTTTTTAACACATCCTGAATTCTTTTTATAACAATATGTATAAATATATAAAAATAATATCAATATATTATATTATTATTTTTATCATATTTAGCATTTTACATCGGCCTCCTTAGCCACAAATATTAGGTCCTAACACAGCTTATAGCCATCTATACATGATTCCAATATTAGGTCCTAACACAGCTTATAGCCATCTATACATGATTCCAATATTAGGTCCTAACACAGCTTATAGCCATCTATACATGATTCCATACCGAAAAGTAAACGATCATGCCGATCTGTCCAGTAGCCTCAACGATTGCTGTATATAATGAAAAACAACTTTGTTTCTATGTAAGATAATAATCTTATGTGGTGTCCTCTCCCGTAAACATACAAAAATACTCCACCCAGACGCTACAAAGGATTTACACATATACAATTTATAAACGTCTATAGCAAATTGCTGTCATTAGATAACCCCGTTGGCAACACGAAATGATAAAAAATGCTAAGCCTATATCTCGAATACAATACAAAAGTCGCCAACAAAAACGGCCCACATGATGTGGTGTCAACCAAGATAATGTATATCGGGACATCGGGGTGTCTCCATCGCTATTGTTGTCCCTAAACGCGGCCGCGATCCGGGGATCGTGGGCCTCGTTTGTCCGGGATATCCTTCGGCAAACACCGACGAAACCCGAGATTCACTAGACCTTCGCAGGGGAGCCTTATTGAGACGCCCCACGGCGGAGATATGTAATATAAATAAACATTTACTATATTATTATTAAAGATTCGTCGTTATTTCAGCACGTTGGCTTTTATATCTTATACGTATGAGAGTGGGTGCGATCGTTTTATTTGTATAAGAAAACAAAGTGTTTGAGCGAAGTGAACTCTGAAATATGTTTGTGTATAGGTACCTCATTTTAAACTTGTATATTGAATGTGTTTAGGTAAATCACATTAATTGTTAAATATTTCACAGCTGTGGTTTCTATTGCGATAGAGCCGGCATATATATTTTCAGTGTGAATATTAATTTAATCATATGTAGTTCAGGGATAATTTTCGAGAAGGGATTAGATAATATTGCTACAGCGGTAGATCGCACATCAAATTATGTCATTCAGAGATAGCTCAATCGAAAAGTGATTGCATAATATTTTTACAGCGGTAGGTCGCATCCATATGTAATTCAAAGATAGTTCAATCGAAGAGGGAATGCATGATATTGTTAGAGCATTATACTCGTAGCAAGGTCGCACATCCTATGGAATTCAGAGATAGTTCAGTCGAGAAGGCATCGCATAATATTATTACAGCGGTAGGCCGCACATCATATGTAATTCAGGGATGGTTCAGTAGAGAAGGGATTGCACAACATTGTTACAGCAATAGGTCGCACATGATATGTAATTCAGGGATGTTTCAAAAGAGAAGGGACTGCATAACATTGTTACAGCAGTAGGTCACACATGATATGTAATTCAGGGATGGTTCAATAGGGAAGGGATTACAGAATATTGTTGCAGCGATAGGCTGCACATCATATGTAATTCTGGGATAGTTGCATCGAGAAGGGATTACATAATATTGTTACAACAGTAGGTCGCACGTCATATGGAATTCAGGGATAGTTGAATGGAGAAGGGATTGCATAACATTGTTACAACAGTAGGTCGCACGTCATATGGAATTCAGGGATAGTTGAATGGAGAAGGGATTGCATAATATTGTCACAGCGGAGAAAGGATTGCATAACATACAAAAATATGTTAAGTACTGGTTTTAACATAAACAATTTCTAAAGTCAGTTTTATTTTTTTATAAAAAATATCGATTAAAAAAATATCGAATATTTATTGCAGAGGAATATTCCTCTGCGATAAATATGAAAATTAGATTCATAGTTCTAAAGACGATTAAACGCTATATGTAAATCAGAAAATAAATTATATTGTTTATGAATTACGACCGAATTTATGCGATTCTAATAGCGCGGATAAAATCACGAGTCGCAAGCCAAGATTGTACAAGTTGTAGCTAGACAAAGCGATCGCGCTCACAAGTGGTACTTTAAAAAACAATACTTTAAGATCGCGACATCCATTGGAGCGGCGACATGGAAACTTCACGGAAACATCCAATATACGAGAGTACGCTGTTGCGTCTAAAAACTTTGCTTTGAGAAGTCGACCTATCGATCCGCTCACTCGAACTTGTCCTCTCAACTTCGATATTAGTTCGCGTGATCGATTCGGCCGGGCCAGTTTGACAGTTACGATGGTGACAGATGACGCCAGACGCCATAACGCGAGACTGATTTGTCTATAAATTGCGTTTACTGTAAGCGCTTGAAAAATTACTGTTTGAAAATTGCACAATTTTTGTGTTGAAAAAGTTTTTTTATTGGTGTTCGGCAGATAAATTTTAATCCATTTTAAAATAAAATATAACTTACCAAGAGAATCTTTACGCTTAGTCATTTACATAATTTTCGATTGACGTAAAATTATATCATGCAAGTGCTACAAATTTATATTTCCTATCATTATAGATATATAAGACTCGTTCATATCATTATAGACATATAAGACTCGTACAAAGTAAGGCTTCTTCTCTAAAGTTAGATTTGATAAGGGGATGCAACCGGTTCATCCCTAATTATATCTTATCGGCGTTTGTAACGTTCCAGTTTGGCGGAAATGGCTGAGGCAATTACGGACTCACGAGTCAAAACGTCTTAAATCGTAATATGTACGCTCTTATTTCTATGTTTACGATACAGGTTTTAGTTAATATAGATGACATTTTATTTTTTACCAAATTACATCTAATCTAATTATATATGCTAGTGATCCCCGAGAGATCGAAGATTGATCATAATTATAGAAAAACATTTGACTTCGAATACAGCTTGACTGTAAAACCTTTTTATAAGTAATTAAGAAGGGGGACAAACGAGAAATCGACGCCATTCCACAACTACCGACGCCCATGAACATCAGCGTAATTATTCCAATGTGTTGCCATTCTTCTCACGTCCGCCCTCCCCCGTTGGGCCTGACGTGATTGTATGAGGACCTTAAAAATATCGCTATACTTAAACTACTTATTAGAGTGTTCGTTTTATTAAAGCGTTTCGAGGCAAGTAGGCTTGATGTCAGTGTACTTCTGATAAGTGATAACCGCGTGGATTACGAGTTCTATTATTCAATCTCAAGCTGGGGAGCCCTGAAAACTACACTTTATCAGCACAACTCAGCCTCTAGAACCGCACTAAACCTGATGCAAACATAAAAGTGTCGAAGTGCTCTTATCAAACGTCCAATAAAAACCCCTTTCGAACTTTATGTAAAAGTGTTAAACGCCTTTAGTGTCATTCCAGTGATTAATTTGTGTCGGTCCTGTCGCGCTAATGGGCTAAAATAATTTAGTGGGCGTCGCAGCTTTATTTATTATCAGGACCCGCATTGCCACGGTGCGAAAACTTCCACGTCAATCTGTTTACGCTCAAATCCTCTATAACTAGTGATATTTTTTATACCGATATTTTCAACGGGTGAAATATTGAAGTGTAGGTATACATAACTACGTATATACGTAACTACGTAATCTACATTTTATGTTCGGAGCGGCATTTCATGACAAGGCAGTCTAAAGTCTTGATAAAGGCTACTAATACTAACTGTATTAGTAGCCTTTATCAAGACTTTAGGCTGGCTTCTATAGTTTTCACTAACACACTTCCTAAACTTATATAACGCAGCAATGTAGGTATAGTCAATGCTGAACGTCGCTGAACAAGAAGATCTGAACTGATGAACACAGCTTGAGGCTTGATCTTGAAGACGAAGGTCTTCAACCAATGCGTTCTCCCCGTGATGACCTACGGGACCGAAACATGGCCTCTTAATTTAGGACTGGTCCGTAAGTTTGCGGTAGTTCAACAGGGCATTGAACATGCTATGTTGGGTGTTTCTCTGTCCGACAAGACTTCGTAACGAAATCATATGGCAGAGAAAAATAAAGTATCCGACATCACGCGATGAATAAGCTCGCTGAAGTGGCAATGGGCAGGTCACACACTCGGAAGAACAGATGGCAGATGGGCCAGTAAGGTTCTGGAGCGGAAGCCGCATATGGG